>VYZT01031200.1:77232-154450 GCA_013400735.1 Pomatostomus ruficeps
GGGGCGGGGGCCCGGCCCGGCGCGGGGCAACCCCCGCTCGGCGCTGCCGCCCGCTCGGAGCCGCCGCGGTCGCATCCTCAGCCGGGCTCGCCGCCGGAGCCCCGCGGGGACATCAGTCCTCGGGAGATGTTGGAGCTGCCCCTCCCGCACCGCGGGACAGCGAATCTCTCGCGTTTGTCTTTGGGTTAGAACAGAAGAGCGGCGAAGAGAGCACCAAATGCATGTAGCTTTTCAGTCACCTTAATCGTAGAACAGAGCCTGAAACAGCGTGTTAGTAATGCTTGTACAGCTAGCTGGTGCTGGGGTTTTATTGTGCCGTTTACTGCATTTAGATTTTTTTTTTTTTGTGGTATTTATAACAACTGTGTGACAAACGTGAATGCTTGCAATAGTATTTGCCTTCTGGATCCGGCTTCACATAGAAGCCACAGAAATTAGTGTTTCGATCTTTGAAAGTTCTTCACGTACCTTTGTCTAAAATGAAGTTTAAGAGAAGCTGAAATACATGAATGGCTGGGCGGATGTGTTCAGTCAGACCAGGCAGCATTGCTGTAACATCCATTTGAATGTTTAAGTTGGTATGTTGCATAAATGAATGACTTGGAGTTCATGTTTGCAACACAGACGTTGAGCTTTGCTTCCTCTCAGTGTGAATTTCTCTGGCAATAGACCATTGAGAAGGAGTGAAGTCGTATAAAAGTGAAATAAATGCCCGTCAGTTTCAGCGTCACAGAAGGCAAGTTTTAGCAGCAGTAGCTTGCAGGGTGAACATCTTCAGTTATCTGGCATTTAGAGAATAGGCATGAAAGGTTGTGCGTGCTTTTCAGAAGGTCCATTTTCTACATTTCCCTTCCCTGCAGAGTGTCGGTGCTTGCTGACTGTATCAGTTGAAAGTCATGTGGATATATGACGTTATGTTTTTGCTGAACTGTTCTGGATGATTTGGTATGTTACAGGCTTAGTGCTCAGGAAATGATTTTGAGTAATAGAGCTTTGTAATTGAAGTGGTACATTTCTACAGGTACAATTTAATTACAGAAGTGAAATATCTAAGGAGAATGAGGGAATGGGCCATTTTCAATGAGGGATCAGCATTCAGTGATATTTTTGTCCTGCTCTTTGAATGATATGACTCAGTAGCCTGCTCAAACTGTGGCACAGCATGAGCTTTGATTGAGGACTAAAATTCAATTAAAAAAGGAGGACTAAAGTGATTCTTTGATTTGCATCCAACTATTGACAAGCACAGGGGGTGGGTTTTTTACATGTTATTTTTCCTGATTGATTAGTAAATATATGTATCTATGTCATGAAATTCAGTTTCTCAGCTGCATCCTGCTTTGAAATAAGCTGTTGCAAATGGCATCTTGGCAGGTCGTGTACTTCTGGAAGAACAATGTACTTCTCTATAATCTGTGCTTTTGGTGTCTGAGCTGTGGCATTAACAAAGCAGTTTTCCCACAGCGCTGGGTTTTGCTGGAAGAATGCGGTAAGTAGAATAACGTCTGTGATTAGTGCAGAAGAACAGCTTCCCCCAAGGTAATTGTACCACAGGCTTCTAGTACCCCAGGGTTATGACTGTAACTGCTGAAATCCAGGAATGTTCACCGGGATTCCAGGTGCAGCACACTGCAGCCTGCTAGCAGTCACTGCCTCCTGTTGCTTGTCCCAGTCTGTTATCCAGAGCTGCAGCCCTGCACAGCATCTCCAGGAGGAGCTGGCAGTGGGCAGGAGGGGTGGCTGCAGGGAGACTTGTCTGGGTGCCACATGACTCGGAAGGGTTAAAATTGTCCGTGCTGCTTTTTTTTGGACAAGCGGAAGCCGTGTTCAGCTATGATAGTGCACTTGTGAAAGGACAGAATTTAGATTACCTTCTTTTTTTCAACATAAGTAATCCCAGGAAGGGGACACAAACATTTCAAAATGAAGACCTCATTTAGGTGATTTTGTGACAATCATTCTTGGGCACTGCACAAGTGGCGGAACCATTCTCTGTACAGCTGCTCGGAACAGAGTGAACACTGGTGAAGTTCTTCATGTTTTGTTGGTTTGGGGGTTTTTTTTGAATGTTTTTAATACCTATTTCTATCCTTTACTTTCCTCTAGATTTACTTGCTACAAGAACTGTGAGCCATGAGATCCTGTGGAGGTTGTTCAGGGTCCCAAATGAGAAAAAGAACCACTCAGGTTCTGGCTATTGTTTGCATTTTAGAGAAACATAAGCATAAGGAAGGCACATTCAAATTAAAATGCTCTTCCATGAAACAATAAGTTAAAGGAATGTGAGCTTTACCATGTGCTAACTGTGGTAAAGGTGTGCAACAGAAAACAAATGCTTAAGGGTAAGTGAATGAGATGCACCCTGCAGAAATATCATTAGAAAGATCTATTGGAATGAAAAGCATTCACTCTGGAGACGTCACAACACAAAACCCATACCCCAAAGCTAAGGAAAGCACAGTCTAGGCTTTTAGAGCAGGGAAGAAAAGTACGTATTTGTCCAGAGTATCAAAGCAGCACTGGATTGTCATTTGCTCACAGTGAGTGCAATATCAGATTTCCATACTCATTTTACATGCAGAAGTCTTTCGGAACTTCAGGAGATATTTTAGTTTCTGACTTCTTACACAGGCTGACAGAAGGAGATATTATCTTAAAAACACAACCCTCAAACACAGGTAGAGTTGCTTCTTGTGTTTATATAAACTAGATATGTTGACTTTAGTAGGTTGGCCGATGATATTAACTTTGATGTGCTTATCAGGAGCAGTAAAAATACCTCTGAACTCTTCACTGGTGTACCATTCAACTGGGGGTTCCGTTCGCTGTGGATGGAGGCAGAGCTGACATTGGGGGACAGCTCATGCAGCGCTTTCCATGGGAAGGTAGCAAAATGAAAGTAAAATATGCACTCTTTTCTAGTTTTTATAGTTAGTGGAATATATAATAAAAAGAACTGGATATAGTTTAGATTCTCCAGCATGTTTGGAAGTGAGCATCCTGAAGACAGAACTGACTATGCTCTGGAAAGCTGAGGTATAGTTGGGGTTGGGTTTGAGGCCTGTGAGAGACAGATAGCTGTTCTCATTTTCTTTATTAATTTTTGAGGATCTTTTAACTGGATATTAATGTGAATGTTTGTTAGTTTTTCCAAACCTAAGCGAAACTAAAATACTGCAAATTATGAAAATTAATAAACTTCACTCAGATTATGGGAGGAAGTTAGAAAGGTGGACATTTTGGGTATCCCTCTGTCAAGAGGGAAAAGGCATGGGAAGTTTTTGAGGTATTCCCTGTCTCTGGAAAAATACTTGTAGACTATGTAGATGGATTTTGATGTTGAAAGTAAACTGTGAAATGGTTGACCCTGAAGACTAGTAATAGTGTGGTTGTGTTGTGTATTTAAAGTCAAGGAACAGGAAGCTCTACAAGTGTTTTTGGTTTGTAGGCTGCAGCAGGAGTGCAGGCTGCAGTCTGAAAGCGTTTGGTTACTCCTTGGCTCTGGTGCTAAGCAGCAGATGAATTGTGGCATGAGCGTGACTTATTCGAAATGCACCTTTGTG
This sequence comes from Pomatostomus ruficeps, assembly GCA_013400735.1. NCBI lineage: Eukaryota > Metazoa > Chordata > Aves > Passeriformes > Timaliidae > Pomatostomus > Pomatostomus ruficeps. Next base: position 80,796 of record VYZT01031200.1, read on the forward strand.
CTTTTTTCTGCCAGTCCTGGCTGCAGGTCTCTGCATGCAGGGCCTTGCCACTGCTTCATTCGTGCTCTGTTGATTCATTCAAGCCTTAGTGTAATTGGCTCTGGTTGGGGAAGGCTGGTTCAGAGCTCAGAGTTACAGGGAGTCTCTGGCCTTCAATCAGCTGAGGATATTCCATATTTTCCAGTGCTGGGCAGTCTCTGGGCCTTGCTGCATGTGTGCAGAGTTAATGATGGAGGAGCGAAGTGTGGCTCACAAAGTCAGGGTCCTTCGTGGAACCAGAGCTGCTGTCCAGCTGCAGGTGATGGTTCCTCTTGTGCCCCTGGGACTGGCTCAGGGCACTCTGCTGCTCTGGTTAGGATTTCCTGCTGCCTTTTGCACATCAGCACCAGCAGTGTCTGCTACTGGCAGATTTGAGATTTGTAAGTACCATTTATATAAAGCTACTGAGCCACTTACTCTTGCTTGTTCTACGGAGTTTAAAATCTAAATACTTGAACCCAGAGCTTCTGTGATAGCCCTGCTGGAAGTAGAGCATGGAAAAGTGGAGCCTGTTACCATTTGCTGAAACTTTAGAAATCATACAATGTGCACAGAGTGCTCACCTGCTTCTGAGCGTATTTGGAAGGGTTCTGTGGTGTTGGTGTGTTCTTCCACACGGTGCTTATGCCTCCTCTGTGTGCTGGTAGCACAGATGTATAGAAGGAAACTGCTGAGGAGAAAGCAGTGTTGGCCACGTGCCAAATGATGGTAAATTCAAATGGAAATAGCCCTTGTAAGCAGAGAATAAAATGTGGCAGTGGTAGACCAAATATTTTTCAAACTAAAATAACTTTCTAAATATGCTGGGTAGGTTTGAAATAACAGTTCATCCTATAGTTAACTAAACATTAAAATGAAATCTTTTCCTGTAATACTTGCTTTGCAAATGGACTTTCTCCAAGGGTTCTCTTTAGCTGAGACTGTAAGATGTGGCTTACACTGAAACATCACTGCTACTTTCCTATAAACATGGGAATTATCAGGTTTTAGATCAGTGTCACCAGCATGACATAAGTGTCTGTTTGGATTGTGAATTTAGCCTCGCTGAACACCTGAGGATGCTCAGTGATTCCCTGCCAAGCGATTGCTTCTCTGCAGTGTTCCTAATGAGCACGGACTTGATCTGATCTCCGAGCTCGGATGTTTTCCGCGCTTACCACTGAGGTTTTCTGGGGGTTTTTTAGCCATTGGTCAGCTTGTTTGATGCTGATTTGCAGCAGAGGTGGTTTTTTCCTTTCTGGTGCCAGGAGACGGGCCCTTGCTGGTTTGACTGGGAGAGGCACTTTGATAGAGCATCCAAACGCCTCTGTCTGTTCACTGTGGAGATCCTGTACTACAAATGCCAATTCCTCTTCTACCAAACCCTGTGAATTTAGATGTGCTTTTTCTCTCACCCACACAGAACACAACTAAGATTCAACAGCTTGCCTGTCATGTTATACCAAGAAAAACTGGTAAAAGTGGTTCTTGGAAATTCATGTGATTCTGCTAATAGTGATAGCTGATCTACTTTCAAATTGGGTTGCATTTTCTGCATTTAAGAAAGCAGGTTCATAGAACAGCAGCGAAAAATTATGTCCTTGTTGGGAAAGAAAATGAGTTATCATAATATGAAACTTTTAGAAATGTTTTTAATTCTGTTGTTTCTTATTTTTAATTCTTTAGGTTCACTTTCCATGTGCTTTCATGTTGGACAATAGTTTATCCTAAAGCATGGACTGATAAACACGTTGTTTCGATAAATTTCTGGGGTTTGCCTTTGTGTACATTGGAGTAACAAATTGGTGAAGGGCAACTGCTTGTGAAAGCGACATGAATCCGGCTGACTTCAGAGATCTGGTTTCACTGTTGCAGTTAGAGTCTTCATATTTTTCAGCTCAAAACATTTATCATCAACATCAAGTCGGATGTGTTTCCCCCCAGACTGTTTGCATGCTGTATATTTTTCTCCAGTGATTTTGGGGTTTAGAGGACACTCTCTTCCTGTCTCTACCTGTCCTGGCTGGTGTAATAAGTTACTTCATCCTTTTGGGCAGAATTCTTTTGGTGCCACTGATGCCAAACGTGCCTTATTTAGCTGCTGATCTGTTAACCTCTGGAATGAAGAAATATTTGGACAGTTCCACCTCCTAGCTGGGCATATCTTTCATGGAAGAAATAAAAAAAACTCTTTCTGCTGCGTCCAACATTAATCCCTTATGTGATCTAAATAGGCTACTGGTACCACAGTAAAGGCCTGTTTCCAGTGTTAGGAACTAAAACTTGATTGGTACATGCAATATCTTGTTTCCTCCTGTGAGGATCCAGGCCTTTAAGGAGCTCCACAGTTGTCTCAGCTCTTGCTTGTTGCGGATGCTTTGGGAACATGTGGTTTAAGGGGTCAAAATCACCTTCAGCACTGAGGTTGAGGAGATCAGTGGTGGAGATTTGCCCGTTTCACTAAGGATGAAGAGATCGTTTAATCAGATTTGCATTGTTTGCTGCAGTCTTTTTCTTCTCTTTAGAAGGTTAAAACAGTTTCTACATCAGTAGAAATAGAAAATAAAGCAACAATACATCAGGGTTTCCATTCTGCCAGGCTGGGCAGAGGAAACCCTCCCCTCTGCACTGAAAGCTCTCTGTACTTCATCTATGAAAGTATTTGCTTCTTCAAAATGCTACTACATAGTACTATTCTGAACTTAAAGCAGCTGTTGTATTTATGATCTGTCAGGTGCTTTTTCTTGTGTCTGAAGTTCCCAGAAAATGCTGCTTCTGTCAAGTACTTGATTCGTGAAGTACTTGATGCTGAGAGCCATCCTACAAAAGACACTCTGTTTCTCAGATTCTTTGTGTTTATATGGAACAAGTGTTCTACACATAGAGGAATGTTCTCATAACCTTCTTCCCTGGTGCACAGTTCAATGGGAATTGCTTGTTTATACCGTTCTTGATCCCACAGTAACAGGTTACAGTAGCATAAACAGCGTGACCTTTTAATGTGATGGCAGGAAGTAAAATGTGAAATCTATTTTAAAAATGCATCTTTGACTAAGGAAGAGTATACTTCCTTTTTCTGACAGGAAAAACAACCCATGCTAGTTCAGAAGATCTCCATTCCATTTTACTGTGTGGGGCCGATTTTTTCCACTGTCTTCCGTACGGTCATTGCAGCTGCAAAGTAGGACTAAACCTCTGCCGTCCTCGTGTGGAATTGTATCTCCTTTCTCAACATTTGCACAGGCATCAGTGACTAATGATGGGGGCTACAGGAAAAACACAACTCTGACATGAGCAAGAGGTTTTAGTAAGAGGAACTTCTTTTGGAAATAAGGAAAGGGTGGGTCATTGGAGCAAGAACTGGAAAAACACTACATAGCTTATTAAACTGCTAAAATACATATTGACACATTTGACAAAATTTCCAAATATTTCCAGAAGTGGAAGAGAAATGGGGAGTTTTACCCAGTAAAGGACTGGGGGGGGTGTGAACAGCTACCCAACTCTGGAAAATGTTTTTGTTTTCTTCCTTAAGTGTTTAATTAAATTGAAAATCAACACTGTCGCTTCTTTCTTAAACTTGTGCCAATGCAGAATTTTCACAGTAAATCGCAGTTGCTACCTAGAACTTCGTGGTGGCTGTGGGGTGTCATGAACAAGAATCGTGTTTCAGCCTGTACTTTGTTTTCATTCCCAGTACTGAAACCTTCTCAGAACTGGCCTCGAGTGTTTCATGAGCAGAGCAGATGTGCCCTCGTGCAGTTTCAAAGCTCCTGTAGGAGATGTGTGCGGGACAGCGTGTGCTGGGAGCCGGCAAATCCCTTCCTTTGGTCCCTGCACGTTCCCGGATCAGCTGGGGGAGTTGGTAGAGCACTAAGGACGCGGAGTTAGGGCTGGTGTGAGCGCTCGGGCAGTGCTGTTTGGCAGTGAGCAGCATTCCCTGCCTGCCTCATTAATGATTTCCCCTTGGAAGCAGCTGCCTTCTGTTCTGCAGCAATCCCCGATAAGTGACACACCTCCTGAGAGATAAACCCGGAGAGCGTGTGGCGGCCTGGCTCGAGCCGGGAGCAGCAGGGCAGGGGGTGACGTTGGGCAGTGCTGGCCAGGGGAGAGGGGAGGTGGGAAAGCCCACGGGGCTCAGCCCTTCTCAGGAGTGGGGCTGTTTGCAGGGGGACCCCAGCTTCTGGAGCCTCTTTGTCCTGTGTCCATCAGACTCGTCTGGTGTTCAGCCGAGGCGAAAGATTGGAACAGGAGGTTGAAAATATGTGAAATCTTTACAGCTGCTAAGTTCCTGGATTTATTAGCCCACATGAGAGCATTAGTGGAGAGGTCTAATCTTACCGGTCTTTTTAGAGCCTGTCAGGAAGCAGACGGAGCAGAGAGGTTTTGTGGAAACTACTGACTTATGTCTTATTTGTCATTGATTTCATGTTTATAACTTGTGTGAAGCTGACCATCAGGAGCCTCCGCTGGGAGCCGAGCCCGTCAGACAAGGCTTTGCTCGGTCGCCCACACAATCCAGAGTACAGGATACTCCTCTGCGACTGACTGGCTGACAGCAGGAAATTCCTTGTTTGCTGCTCTGCCTGCCGAGTTCTCCACTACATGAAGTTCGGGGTGGTAAAACTGTTACGTGCCTATTATCTTTCAGGAGTAGCTAAATAAGTTAAAGTTGCTTCCCAGCTAGGAGCAGGCACTCAAACATTCATTGCTTTCATGTAGCAGCGTCGGCATCTTTTGGGTTTTCTTGTACCAAAGTCTTTGCTAACAACGTGTTCTGCATATAAAACTCTTCTCTCGACAGGCAAAATTGTGTCATGAAATACTTACAGAAGAATAATACAATCTAAAAATGCTTTGCCCTCAGCAGTGTTGATGTAAGAAGAGGCACTTGGGTGTGATTCTGATAGCTGATAACCTTTATTTGCAGATCAGTGTGCAGAAGCCTTTGGTGTAGCTGTCTTTGGGGGTGTGGGTAATGGAAAGGGATGTGATAGGTGTGAAGGGTTTATTTAAAGATATTTACTGCATTTTTTAGTATTCTTTTTTTCTGTAAGTGTTCCAGATCTGTGCCGTGACTGCAAAGGAGGATTTGAGGTAGACATCAAATGATAAAGCACGTTTAGTCACAGCTGATAACTGGCTTCGGCTGGCAGGAAATGGAACGCGATGAGCAAGAGTCTGGTGGAGCCAGGGGTGTGGTGGGTTCAGTGCAGCACTGTCTGGGCTGGCAGGGAGTGCTGGAAGTAATAGGAGTCATGTGTTTCCAGAGGATACTGCCACTACAAGAGGTAGAAGTTGTTAGGGTTGCTTGGCTTTGCTAAATCAGTTGGTTTAGTTCTCAGAATTAATTATTTTAAGCTAGCAGGATGAGTAGATGTATGAAGTGGCAAAACTGTTTGTCTCATCTGATCCCCGCAACTGACTCTCTCACTGCAGTCTGTTTCATTAGCATGGGGAGCATTCAGCAGTCCTTTGAAGGCCTGGCTTGTCAAGTTTTGCAGTCTTTTTCATGTGCTGGAGTGCAGTGCTAATCTGTCCTGCATTAGGATGGCTGTGAGCACTTCCCTTGATGATGTGCTGTCCCTGTTTAACGCTGACATTTGTTTTATAAACACTCAGTTGCTTGCAGACGAGAAGATGTCCTGTACAGCTGGACATGAAAGCTCTCTGTGCCTGTAGTGACAGTTAAACATCCTCTAACAGCACAGGATTGGTTCTGTCAGTGTCTTGAACTATTGCTGAAAGTACTGAATATGTTTTTGCCTGTAGGGTCAGGCTGGTTGTGGGTTAAGGGAGGGATAGTCTTTACACCAGTTCCCAGGCTTGCTGGCCATAGGTAGACTTTCTTAGACGTTTACATCTCTGCTGGAAGTATTTGAGGGTTAAGTTTCTCTTTCCAAAAAGCATATTGGCTTTTTCCCTCTTACCCTTAGAGCAGTTTACTACTCTCAGAGTAGTTGCATAAACATTGTGCTTTTATGTGCAATTTCTTCAGTCCAACCTTGGTGCAGAGCAGAGGTGTCCAGGCACCCTGCCCCAAGCCGTGTGGGGCTGGACAGTGTGTCCTGTCCCCAGCAGTGCCCGTGCAGCCCCGCCAGGACAGTCACACAGCAGGGACACATGTGTGGGCCTTGGCTTACGCCGAAACTGTGCTTGGGCCGTGGGCTGGGAGCTGAGCAGCTCAGCTTCAGAACGCTGTAAGGTTTAATATTAACCTAGCTTGGTTAGATTGCTTTCCTAAACACAAATTAGACAGTCATGTGAAAAACCAGGAGTATCCGAATTCTGCTTTATCTAACATCTGTTTTCAGCAGTACTGTTTGTTCTCGGCAGGTTTTTGTGTGCACTGCAGTAGCTTGGCAACCTGTAGGTTGCACCATTCAGTGAATTCAGTATGCTTTTAATCATCACTACAATTTTCCTTTCCAAATTTGAATATTCTAAGTACAGTGAAGTGGGCATCTGTGATTATAGCAGCAACAACCACGTTAAAAAGATCCCAACTGAAACAAGCTGTTCATGCAAATCTGTGATCCAGCAAGTTTCTTCAATTTCAGTCCAAAAGTCTTTCTTAAGAAAAGATACTTAAAACAACTTTCTGGGAATGGTAGTTAAGCAGTTAGAGCTCCTTCCAGTTCCCAGAGAGGGGTTTGGGCAGTATGCTGAGAAACAAAGCTCCTGAAAGCAGGACTGGTTGCTGGTTCTGCTGTAGGAGCAGAGCTCCAGTTTGACCTTTCCCTGCATGCAGAGGCATGAACCTGCATTGTGCAATCCTGTTAATTGTACATTCTCTTTAAACTCTTGGAATCTTGTTAGGTTAGAAATGATAAAAAGTTTTTAGTAATAGTGTAATGAGCAAGCTTTGGCAGAATGAATCTCTAGTTCCATTGCCTGTCTACTTCCTCATGGCCAACATGGTGAAACATCCTTTTGCCATAGGTCAGAACTTGCTGGAATTTGGTCTTGTACCCTTAATTGTAGGGAACAAACAGAATGCAGGAGGGAGACCCACCTGCATTATGGAGCTGGTACCTGAGTAACAAATGGTTCATCATTTTGAATGCATGGGGTTCCTTGATATAAATAAATCCAGTTTCACCCCTCATACCTCTGAGTTAAAAACTGCACCTCAGGAAAGCCAGTAAAGCAACACATGGTACAAATGTCTTCAAGGACATGAAGTTTGCCACTGGGTAAGATGTAGATGATGATGTTTTTTTAACAGGTAAAGCAGAGTTCACAATTTCCTATTTAACAATTCCTGCACTTCCTTTCTCGTGGGTTTTAGTACTTGCTGTACATACAGCCTTACAGCTTGAAGAATTCGGATGGAATTAGTCGAAAGTTGGAAATATGGCTGTAGCTTTTCCCATAGTATTCTAAACAGAAAAATAACACTGACATGGTCTGGGCATGTGCCCCATTGGAGTCATGGTGTGACTGTTTCATTAGCATGTGCATATACATTAGAAAGTTCAATTTAGCTTTTGGATTCCCATTGGAGTACCCAGTGTGAATGAAATCATATATGCAGAAGGACACCCCTTAGCCTTGAGGGAAAAGAAATTTGCTTTAAGTTCTGATTGTGGTTGCTGAGTGTTTCAAAGCAATGAACAGTTTACTTGTGTTACTTGTTTCTTCCTCATCCTGAGCAGCTGGGAACTGGACCTTGTCTTTTCTTTTCAAGACAGGCTCTTCTCACTTCTCCAGAGAGAGGGGAGATGGCCTTTACCTTATCAAATGAGAACACAGGCCTTTATAAATGAAACATTTCAGATAGAATAGTGGGAAGTCTCTGCGGTCTGAATATTCTGTTGCATTTGGTGTGGTAACAGCATTGTGCTGTGAAGGCTAATTCAGTCGGTTTCGGAGAGGGAAAAAAATTCTTTGGGGCTCTTATAATATGCAAACTAATGAGAGGTTACAGTGAACACAGCTGTTTCTGGCCAAGCTGACTAAGCTAGGAATTCAAATTACTATTTTTAGCCAGCTTACAAGGTCTCTAGTTTTCAATGGTACCCATGTTATTATTTCTAAAAATGATGTTGTTGTATATTTATCACCCTGACAATACGCATTTTTAGTGCAACCAGTCCATTACTTTTTAAATCAAACAAAGTGTTTGCAGTTCTGTGAGATATTGTGAAGATAGCAAGAAAATCACATTCTGAACTAGTTTCTTTTTTCTACTAAGCTTTGTTTGGAACTTTCTGCAAAGATTACTGGATGAGAAAAAGCATTCCTCAAAATCTGTGTATACTGAATAGACCTACTTCATGCATAAATCTGTTGCTTTTTAAAAAAAAAATCAGTCTAATTTTAACATAGCATATGGCAAGCTGGTGTCTAAAACAGCTTTAACTGGCTGTACTTTCTAAATGCATATATAACTCCTTTAACTCCAGAAAAGTATTAAAGAAAAACCATTGTAATTCCTGTTTGCTTCTGTGAACACCAATATCTTGCTTACTCTATCCTGTAAATTATATTAGATGGGATCTGAGCTTAGTTTTAGTCAGTGTTGGGGGTAGAAAATGAGGCTTGCAAATTTATTCTGTTTTTACAAAATCCTGTTTTCATGATGGTAAGAGACTTTCAAACCAACTCAAATCAAGAACATAAAAATGAGGCAAACTCCAGAAGTTCTGATTCCTAGGTGAGAATCCTTTTGTTTCTGGCTTTGTGGCATCATAGAAAATGTGTCATTGAGAGTTAATCTAGAAGTGCTCTTGTGTTTAGCAGGAGTTTCTCACCAGAAGTGCAGGAGGGATGCAGGACTCCCAGGCCTGGCTCCCGTGGCTCTGAATAGTGCTCCCTTCCCTGGTACTTGTGATGGGAGCTTTCTCCCCTTGCCTGCAGGACCCAGGGAAGACAAAAGCATTCCTACAAGAGCCTAAAAAACTTGCCCAGAGGAATGGCCCCCCTTCTGAGAGGAGAACTGTCCCAGCACAGCTGCTGGTTACAGAAGGGTTGGATTCCTGAAATGGCAGTGGGAAACACTGACTCCTAAGTTAGAAACTGAGGAGCTGGAGCATCCAGCTGGGCACTAATCTGCTCAGAGAACAAGGTAGCACCCCTTACAGAAACCAAAGGATGTCTTCTGCCTGTCCTTGCTAGGCACTTCCTTGCGCCCTTGGCACCACTCCCCAGGGGGTCAAGAGTGGCTGTTTGGGAGAGAGAGAGATCAAAATCCCTGCTCTAGAATAAGGTCTCTTTCTCACTGAAACCCTTTCATATTTTAGCAGTCCGAGAAGACACAGATGTTTATTTTGGAATGTAATGACAACAACAAACTTGACATTAGGGTATTCAAAGGACAATAGCAGTGATGTGAAAAAATGTATGGTATTTTGCTTTACAAACCCCAAAAGTATATTTTTGTAGCTCTAAGTCTGTGATGAGCAAAGGATTATGTGTGTGCAAGTTCTCACAGCCAGCCCATCTTTTCTTTCTGCAGCAGATGCTGATGTGTTAACAGCACAACAAAAAGGAATTGATGATAAGTCTTGGAGTGTGCGAAGTCTCCTGCTTCCCCTATTACTCACTGCGTTGCCTGCGGTTTCGGGAGGTGTTGTGAGGTGCCAAGTCAAGTTGTTGAATTTCTAAGGAGCTTGATAAGTAAATATGGGAAGTCTGGAGCTCTCTGACAACTCAGATTTTCTGTTTCCAGGCACATGTTGTTCTGTAAGGCCTCTCTGATGCTGGTGAAGTTTTTTGCTCTCACACTGTCTCTGCGTAGACATCTCTCATCCCACCTAGTTTGTAGTATTTGTTTTGAGCACCCACCAGAATTTCTGAGGTCAGATTATTTCCTGTTTTCAAGTAGTAATGTAAACTTCTTTGGTCCTCATAACTGGTAACCCCTTTAATGTAGTCAGTGGCACTTTTCAGGAGACGTTCTGTTTTCTTCTGTTGGAACCTCCTCATCTCTCTGTGACAGAAGCAGAGCTGCAGAACAGGCTGAGAAACGTGAGAAGCATCATCCTGTTTGCAAAATCCAGGGTTAAAAATCCACGTGATTTTATTCAGGGAATCACATGCTGTCCAGGGAATTGTCCTCGTGCTAAATGTATGAGTATAAAATCAAACTGAAAAAAAAGCCATCTCACCACTAGGACACCTTTTAAAAAACATTTTCTTTTTCTGACTTGTTAGGATTGCCTTGAGGATTAGAACTACAAAATGTCCCAAAGCTTGGAAAATAATTTAATCTCTACTGGATAAGCAAAATGATGGATTTAGGAGAGATGATGACTTTGTAGTAGCTGGAAGTTTGAGCCACGCCACAGGCACTGCTCAGGTGTCCTGTGTTTTGTGGGTACTGCTCCTGTTCCTGTCCCTGAGGGAGTCACAGCCTACTCCTGAGGCCTACTCCTGACTAAGCTCCCATTAATTAGCGTCAATTAGGGACGAAAGGGAAAGCTAATGACTTGGTGAGGTGGTGTTCCCAGCTCTGTGTGGTTGGTGTTTGGTCATTTCCCACCAGTATTTTTAAGGTACCAATTAGCAACCTAGATGTGTTTAACTCATGTCATCTCCAAAAGGAGTAAATATAATGCTGTGGTAGTTCTGCAACTGTGTGAGTTAAAACTGCTGATGAGACAAGTGCACAAATATTGGCATTTCTTTTGTGAAAAATAAATCGAACATTTGCAATCTTATTTTGTTTCTTTAATATATTTGACCTGAGTGAAATGTCTGCGGTGTTTGTCTGTTAAGCAGCTAAAGTGCTGTGCTGTTTGTTTGGCTTTTAGTCAACACACTTTCCAGGAAAAGGTGAAAGGACACAAACACCACAGACGAGTTTCGGTTGTAGCTCGGTGCATGTGAAGTGCACGTCTTAGCCTACAGTGAAGGCTCTCTTGAAAAAACTTCACCGAGGCTTAGTGGGAAGAGTGGGACTCCAATCCCCAGGGCTGGCTGCTTTCAGACTCACTTGTGGTATCACTCCTGGAGCCCCAGAGCGTGTCCTGTGTCTGTGTGCTCCTGCTCACTGCAGCAGGGCTGGCCCTGTTCATAGCTGAGCATGTTAATCATCTGTCCAACTGATTTAGGGACCTTAAACCATGACAGAAGAGCCATTACTACACCAGTGCCTGGAATCCCTTCAGGAAGAAGGTAATAATGTCCTGCTCTGCTGGTACAACACCTGGTTCTGCAATGGCCTTCCAGATTCCTCCTCAGCTGTAGGTAACACCAGAAATTCTGCAAATTTGTACTCCCTCAGTGGGCAGCGTGCCAGCATGCCCAAGTAAACAGAGGAGCAGGATATGCTCAGAGCCAAGAGTCTTGGAGCAGATGCATGCATTGGGATCAAAAATGGGAGAAAGGAAAAGTAATCTGTAACGATCTGTTCAGCTTTTAACTGGTAAGACCTTGAATGTGTTGTCTGCTGAGGAAACAAGATTTATATTTGATTATCTTATTTACTTATTAATCAAATTAGTTCATTTATCTTAAGATTAAATGGTGGTAATGGATTATGGAAGATTTGGGGGAGATAGTACAGTCTGGCTTTCTTAACATTAACTGAGGTTATCAGCACAGTATCTCTGAAGGAGAGTAGAGGACTCGCAGTGAGTACGGATAAATAGTTATTCCATGGTTCCTATTTTGTGAAGTCAGAGATCCCCTTGAGAAAATGTAAACTATTTGCAGTGAGGGGCATCTCTTGTCCTTTTGTTTCCAATTTGAAACACATAATTTGCAGCTTGTCTAAACTCTGGAAAATACTTTGGTTAAGCAGCACATGGAAAGGTGTGAGAAGTGTTTCTCATCCCTCCTTTACATTCTAGCATTTATGTCTTTTTTTCCTCTCTGAAGCCTGCAAAGCTTGGGTTTTGTTCATGTTTTTTTGGTGGTGGTAGCTCTGTAAAAGCTATAATGCTCTTAGATGGCTTGTGAGATGTCAGGATGAAAATATTAGGTAACTAGGAAAGCAGGACTGTTTATAACCACAGTTGTCAGTCTGTGAAGCCTGGAATACCCTACAGGCCAGCAATGATACATTTTTAAACTCACACAAAACCCATACTGCAAACAAATTAGGGTCTGGATTTGCTATGCAGACTGAATTCCTGTAGGAGTTATGTGGATTTCTGGTCTGTGGGATGCACCAGTCTGTTTGAGATGAGGTTAAACCAAAACTCTTTATGTAGAGACCCCTGACGTTTGGGCAAATCAAGATCTGGATTTCATCTCCGTGGTTATTTTTCTTAGAGAAGAAGAGCAACAGAGTTAGAACCTCTTGACACTTTAATGAGAGTGTGGTTTATTTCCTGGCACTGACTTTGTTTGATGATACAGATAGCAAAGCTTTGCTTTTGCACAACAGTTGTCAAGAAAAAGCCATTTCACATTCTCACATGTCTCTATCCTTCCAATAATGTCCAAGATGCACTTCTGGAGCAGATTGAGTACCTGGGAGGAAAAACAGAGATGGATGTGAAGAAGGGAACTTGAGTTGTTTTCTTACGCTGACGCTCCATTCAGTTGTTTCCTGTTTTGGCAGTGAGTACATGGCTACAAAACTGCAGAAGTGGAGTGTTCCTGCCAGCAGCTCTGAACTTCTTCTGTTTTGGGTCATAAATTTCAAGGACAAACTCTATTTTGAACTTACTGAAATTTGAGAAGTCTCATGTAATTCTTTAACCTGATACTGAAGTTTAGCTCTGTGATTTCCCTGGCTGCAACATTCAAAAGAACCGGAATTGAAAAATCAGTTTTTACCCACTGCAGATGACACTGAAGCAAGAGGAGAATCTGAGCAGCTGAGCTGTGCTGTGGTTTATTGACAGCAGCGCCTTCCTTGTGGGAACATGCAGAATAAATACGCTGTTAAAGTTTGGAAGCCACACCAGCCTGTGGCTTCCTCCCTTCTGGAAGTGGCCAGCCAAGCCCTGACAGCCGCTCAGGTGCAGGTGTTTGAGCATTTCCAGTGCTCAGTTATCTCGCCGATAAAGCGGCTGCAATAAAGCACTGCAGGATTTGCCTCCAGACGTCTGTGCAGCGAGGCATGCTGAAACCAGGCAGCGGGGAGAGACGCTGTAATACCTGCTGGCTCTGATAAACACGGGCCTGGGATAAATGAGCCCACTCTGCCACGTGTTGAGATGATTTAATATGGCAGTCATGCCCAGTTTACATTCTCCTGGGGGGTTATTTCCGTGCTCCCAGCAGCTGACTGGTGTCACAGAGCCTCTCAGGCCGCTGTGCCACAGCCTGTTCCGAGTGCCCGGGCAGTGCTGATTTAGCAGGGGGCTTTCTAGGAAAATCGTGTTGCAAGTGTGTGATTTCCTATTTATTTATTTATTTTAACCTCGTGTTATGGTGGTGTTGAACTTTAAACAAGCCTGTCCTTTCCTCTCTGTGCTGCTTGACCTCAGGAAGAAGCTTGACATAGCAGGCAACTGATTTCTTTTTTTTTGAGGGAGATTATTAAGCAAATCAATACTACCATATCTTACTGGAAAGCAAAGCTAGGAGACTAGATAAAATGTTTTAAAAGGGTATTAAAATCCACATTTATTTCACTTAGCTGGCTAAAATTCTGCAGCTGCTTGTTAAGATTTATGTTGTGTGATGCAATTGTCTGTTCATTTATCTGATCTTTAGATGACCTTCCTCTTACCTGCAAGTTACATCCCCAGTTCTTGTCCTTGCCCAAATATCCCAATGTAAAGCTTAATGTGGGGTAAGAAATCAAACCTTCCTTGTCGCAGTGGGTTCTATGAGCAGTTGTGTGTTTTGTATCTTCATTAAGTTCTTTTGTTGGGAGTGAGGTCAGGGCCTCAGTTTGCTCCCTCGCATGCTGAATCTGAAGACCTTTACCCATTTATGTCATGTGTCATAATTTTTTTCAGTGCCTGCTTTAAGAGGAAACCCAGTTTTTAAGCTAAGATTACTTTTTAATATAAGTCTTTATATAATTTTTGTGAATTGCTCTCCTTGGTGTGAGTGCTTCAGTAGATGGTTTATGAGCACTTCTGTAGCCCCGATAAGATCATGGCATTTGCTGCTTCCCGTAGGAGCAGAGCTGTTAAAATGACAGTAAATCTTTATCTCTGAGCCTGAGCTGCTCCGGAGTTTATGGTGCAATTAAACAGTGTGATCAAATGGAGCCCTGCTGCAAGGCTTCCCGGGAGTCTGGCTGGTGAAGCTGAAGACGTCGAGACTGCACCTTTCGTTTCTGTTCTAAAACTGACACCCCAATCTCCCCAGTGTGCTTGAATGGCTGCTGGCACGGCCACCTCTTCCTGTGCTCTTACCCAGTGTTTATGTGAAGATTTTGGGGTGCATCTTCTCTTCCTGAATCTCCTGCTGGTGTCTGCACAAGATGGGGAAAGTGTAGCCCGATGTTCTCTTGTGCTCAGAGCTACAGGAACTTCCCATTTGAAGAACAGGGCTTCAGCAGACTTCCTCTTTCCACCCCTGGAGTACTTGGGGGTGCTCACACAGGGGACAGGACTTCAAACAGGAGATGAGTGGCATGAAGTGACTCATGCTCCAAACCCAAAGCATTTGACTTTGGAAAACTGACTTCAGTTCTGGCCCTTCCTCTTTAAAGTTTTATATTGCACTACCTTTTAAATGAAATGTCGAGCTTCCTTTTTCACAGGCAGGATCTCTGCAGTGTGACTGGGTGTGATTCAAGAAGGTGTTTTGTAACTTCATAAATCCCTGCCTGCATCCACTACCTTCGGTTCTCATGACATCACTGGCTTCAAGTTCCTCAGAGCACAGTAATTCCATGCTGTGGATGAGTCTGATGAGTCTCTCGTGGAGACCTTGTGGTACTGTCATGACCATGTTCTGAACCTCCCTGACAGCAGCTCAGTGGTGGCAGTAATTATGTGCCTCCAGGAGGAACCAGGACCAGAGGTTTTTGCCAAGGCCCATAGCGTGGGCACACAGCTGCTGTGGGTAACTTGGCCCTGGGTTGTTTCTCTCCAGCCACTTTCCCTGTTGAAGGCAATTGCATTTCCACTAAAGCCAACTTCATATCCGGGAAGTGACCTTAGATGATAAATTTTACTTTAGTCACTTTAGATGTTCTAGCAACTTCTGTATCCAAAAAAAAACCCCAACCAAAACTCCAAACCACTTTTCTCCCACGTTGCTGAGGAGAGCGTGCCCCATCTGCTGCCCAGGCATGCCTGCTCTCCAGGAGTTTCTATTTTATCGTGTTCATCCCACTCAGCAGTGAAGGGCTGGGTGCTGGCTGGGTTTTCACACGAGGCAGCAGCTTGCCTGCTGCCATATCTCGATCCCTCTGTTGCTACCATCCCACCCCCACCCCGTGTTTTTTCCTGTTTGTTGAAACACGCTCCAGAAATACACTGCTGTTTTAAATAGTCTGCTGGAGGCACACGAGTGACTTCTTTCTTTCCATTTTCTCTGTGCCTGTGGGAGTTCAGCATCTCCTAGAACTCCATTATTCTCCAAGTACCTTTAGGCACTGTGGCGTTGTGAAAAAGATCTGATATTTGCTGGTGAGGTAATAGCCAGCTCTCTATTCCCTGCACAATAAACTGCCACTTTCAATTCCTGAATCGCTTGATGTTGGGGTTTGAATCTGTGGAACTCCTGGAGACTGGCAGCACTTCGTGTGTGCACATATGTGTGGATGCTTAAGTGTCATATTTTTGTATTAGAGTGCCTTTGTGCAATTCCATTTCTGTAAAGAAGCACTTGATCCATTTCTTTTTAAAAGAGGGGACAGGTTTTTTTCAAATTTGTTAATGCTGTGAAACAAAACTGTGTATTAGTGCTGCTGCTAAATTAGCCCAGTATTTACAGAAAAATTCCTTAGGGATCTTGGTTTGGTTTGCATTCTGATGCTTTTATAATATGAATCCTAAGTGGGGGGGAGTTGTGTTGGTTTGGGTGTTAGGGATTTTCACCACACATTTGGGAAATGTGGTTAGTGATCTAGAAAACCATTTTTCCTGGTGCCGTGGTTTCTTTCTCGTGTTAATTCTGTACAGTGACAGTACAGAAGAATAAATCCCTGTAAAGTACAAATTCACCAACCTAATGTCAGAGACCAATTTCTGAAAACACCCATTTTAGCTGCCTCATGTTTGAGATATTAGGCTGTGGCAGTCCAGATCATGTTCTCCAGACTGCATTCTTCATAAGCAGAAATACTGGCAGCCATGTGTTCAGTTATAAAAAGCTGGCAGCTGATGTCAGGCCTTATTTCAGCGAGGAGCCGGTTCGGAATACTGTGCTAATTTTGGGCAGGTTTATGTAAATCAGAGCTCTTCTCCTGACACGCAGCATTCAGTGGAAACTGATACATACCTGAATAATGCAGCAGCAGAGATAAACAGGTAATGTGCTGCATTAGGTGGCCCACTTGAAAAAAGTTTTGATTCTTTATGTGCAGAACTGTGCTTACACAGTATTTATTTACAATGCGAAGTTCTGTTTCAACAGATTGGGACTAATGTCCAAGGACAGCAGAATTCTTTTTATTTTAACTTCTGAAATTGTCTCAGATGGCTGTGCTGGTATATCTGAAATAAACCTATGTGAGAGAACCCTAGGGATGTGTTGGAGGTGCTACACATGTTTTAGCTGAGCGTGTCAATTGGGTACAACTGACTTCTACCATTGCAGCTTTGTCACACCTTGCTGATACCTCAAGGTAGTGATGGAAGTGATCTGAGACAAATCACCTCTGGGGGTGTGTGATGCCAAGGGGGGTAGACAAGATCTTTTCTATCACAGTGAATGTTTTCACTGCTGCTGAGTCAGAAGCAGTGTTGATATTTTCACTGGTGCTGCAAACAAGGGCTCAAAGGAGTTTATGTGGAAGCGCTTTGGGGCAGAGACCCTGCTCCTTCAGGAGCTGAAAGGCATAACGTCTGGTAAATGTTATTCTGCTTTATTACGCAAACTAGTAATATTTTAATACACAAATAATGTTAGTGTTGTATTCTGATACATTTAAACTCGATTCTTCATCTGAGGCCCAAAGTGCTTTCTGTCCACAATTCCCTCACATGAGGATGTGAAGTCAAATGGGTATTTGTCTTAAAATAGCTAATAGTATGAAATGAGATGGATTCATATCTAACAGGGGTTTTTTTTCTTGTTTCAGGACATCAGGCATGAAGCCAGTGATTTTCCATGTAAAGTGGCCAAACATCCCAGAAACAAAAATAGAAATAGGTACAGAGATGTCAGCCCCTGTGAGTACACTTTCTTTTCCATTGTTTGTAAGACTCTTGACCTCTAGTGACTTCTCACAGCTGAATGTTCTTGGTAAGGATGAGATTCTGTTAGGTGGGCTGCTGCCCAGGCCAGAGGGTGCTCTGTGGCACAGAACTTCTGCCTTGGTGGCTGAAGTTACTGAACTGCCTTTGGGGCAGTGGACCAGAACAGAAATGCTGCACACAGTTTGCTTTCCTAAGCAGTTCTAATATCTGAGTTGTGAGTAACAAATTCCTTCTTGCCTTTAGATAATCCTGCTTCCAGTCTGTTTGCCTTCTTGCAAAATGTGGGAACCCTTGTGTGTATTGAGTTTTTTTAGTTGGTGGTTTGATTTGCTTAGTCTCAAGTTGAGCAAGCGACTAACAAAAGAAAAAATAGTTTACATTTTCTGTATTTCTTGAATTGTGATCATTTTTTCCGTACATTAAAGGGTGGTTGGGAACACTAGCTAAATGTCTATAAGAATAAAAGGTCTCTGTCCTGTTGGCCCAATATATGTTTAGACAAACCTTTAACAACCTTGAACAAGCTGGATTTGAATGTTTAAGCTGCAAAAGATAAGCAGTTGTGTAATTAGATTTATTTAAAACCAGCACCTTGATAACTGTATAAATAGGTCAGTGTGATCTGGTTTGCAGATTGCAGTGGGGATTATTTCAGATGCAAACGCTCCACTCTTGCAGCGTGTTCTTGGGAGGTGAAGTGGGCTGTGCTCACTGCCCTGCTGCGCTGCTGTTCCTGCAGTGCCCATGGTGCATTCCAGGAGCAGCAGCTCCAGAGAGCTCTGCCCTGCTGGGATTGAGCTCTGTCCATTCTGCAGGACAGCTCAGCTCTTCGGCCCCGACATCTGCTGAGGATGGGCATGGATGGTGTTCGTAGACATTAACCAGTGTTTTCTAATTGTGCTGCAGTTGATCACAGTCGAATTAAGCTAAACCAAGGTGACAATGACTATATCAATGCTAGTTTGATAAAAATGGAAGAGGCCCAAAGGAGCTACATCCTTACCCAGGTAACTGCTGGCAGGGGATAATAAACATCTTTTCTTGGGTTTTGTGTTTGTGTTCTTTATTGTAAAGCTACTTAAGTGCATATAAACCTCTATGTGCGTATAAGAGTCACTGCTTTTCCCTGAATCTGTCCATTGCACACCTATCTGTATAACAAATGTAAAAGTACCCAGATACCCTTGTCCTATTCTGAGAGCCAGCAGTGTGCCAGGGTTCTTGTTTGTCCTAAATGTGCATTTCCCTGGAGACTGTCCTGATCTCTAATCTCGGCTTTTTTTTACCCCTTCCTCCCACACTTTAGATAAAGGTAGACTGGGATTAATATTTTCAAGTGACAGCTCTTCCTTCCTGTTTCTAGAGAATGAAGATAAATCTTCTCAGGAAGAAATGGGCAGTGCAGTGTGAAAATGGTCCTTTGAACACAGCTCTTATTCCCCTTGCTCGGGGCAGGGGGGTTGATCACAGGGGTGAACTCTCTGTGGAACAGTCAAACGTGCACCTGACTGGCACTGGTTACCTGTCCTGATCCAAATTTAATGGCTTTGAATGGCTTTATTTAAATCCTGTCATTCTTTCTGAGGACCTGCTGTTCTGTTTGAGCACAGGAGTGGATGGAGGGCAAACCCAAACTTCAGAGCAATAGCTTTAGAGTAGAAAATAGCAAAGGAACACAGCAGAAATAGGAAGTTACAAGCAAATCTACTTTGGGAATAGATAGTAGTCTTAAAAGGAGTTACCATGTCATTCAGTCCCAAAGCAAACCTGTGAAGATTCTGGAGAACCATATAATTTATTATTGATCTGGCATCATTTCAGTCTTTGGGATGTTTATCATTTAGTCAAGCCATTTTCAAGTATCACGAGTAAGGAGGAGGTACTGCAGGGTAGCTTGACACAGATATTATTTCTGCTTTCAGTCGGTGGGGTGTATTTCCCCATGACCTCTGTATGCCTTTGCTAAGAAAATGCAGCATTTTTCACTCCCAGTTCTGTTCTCACAAATGAGACTGTGTCTCTCTTCCTCTTATGTATGGGGGAAAAGATTAACCATGGGTAAATTTTCATGGGTAAATTCATAACATGGAACTTAAAGCTGTCTCACTGCATTTTTTTGCAGTTTTAAATGAGAAGTTCCTTGGTACTTGTTTAAATCTATTGCCTTGTGCAGAGACTGTTACTGGGGAAGAGTGCACTGACATTTACAAAGAATAATGTGTATTTCTGGGGATTCTGTCTCTGCAGGGACCTTTGCCAAATACTTGTGGTCACTTTTGGGAGATGGTTTGGGAACAGAAAAGCCGTGGTGTTGTCATGTTGAACAGAGTGATGGAAAAGGGATCCGTAAGTACTCACCCAGTTCTTGCTATGTGTTCATCACATTTATGGTTTTCTGTAATAAAAAACCCAAGTAAAACCAACCCAAAGAATGGGATGACTGTAACTAGTTTTGTCCAGGAAATTTTGCCTGAAATTGAAGGAGGTAATGACATTTATGTGCCTCCTGCTTGGTTTTAGATAAAGTGTGCACAGTACTGGCCACGAAAGGAGGAGAAAGAAATGGTTTTTGAAGATACGAACTTGAAACTAACGTTGATATCTGAAGATATAAAATCCTACTACACAGTACGACAGCTGGAATTGGAAAACCTGACCGTGAGTACAGGATCTCATCTGGTCCCAGTCCTTGTTCTCCTTGGGGTGAAATTCATCTCCTCACCAACAAGGACTTGAAATTGGTAGTCATGAATTGTTCTGGATTTGATGATTCTGCTTGAGAGGTCGTGGAAATGAATCTCCTAGATATTTAAGAGATGTACCTGGGGACCCTCCAGGCAGTGTCGTGTCTCAGCCGTAGCCAGAGTGACACAAGCTTCTGAGCTGCACTGAAATAACTAAACTGCAAATAAGTAAATTTACCCAATTCCCTTTGCTCCCAGTGGAGACCTCCACAACAAGAGATAATTACTTGTAATTAGTGGCTTGGCTGTGCAGCTATAAAAGCTCCCTCAGACTGGTGGAACTTTGTCCTTGGAATTGAAATCAGTAGTGCCCAGCACTTCTGACTGGTGTATCCAAACTAAAGGAGTTCCTAAACCCTGTTTTTGCAGAGCCAGGAAACTCGGGAGATTCTGCACTTTCACTACACCACCTGGCCCGACTTCGGCGTGCCGGAGTCCCCGGCCTCGTTCCTGAATTTCCTGTTCAAGGTGCGGGAGTCGGGCTCACTGAGCCCCGGGCACGGCCCGGTTGTGGTGCACTGCAGCGCTGGCATCGGGAGGTCGGGCACCTTCTGCCTGGTGGACACCTGTCTGCTGCTGGTAAGGGCCACTCCTGCAGGGCCACCTCCCTGCACAGGGGGAGCTTTGGTGCAGCCTTAGAGGAGCTGGGGCAGGGGCTGGGAAGGGCGCCCAGGTGTTACTCCGCTGTCTGGGGAGCACATTCCAAGGCAGGTCTCGTTCCCAAGTGGCCATTTTGAGTCTGGGGAAGAGAAGTCTCCAGTTCTCAGTGATTCACAGACAGGCTTTGCCTTCAGGGAAAAGAGGGAGCGTTTTTGAGGCCCAGTGTTTTCCCCTCTGTGTTTTCGGAGAGGCAGTAAAGAGCTGCTGGTACCAGCTGTGTGTGAGTTCATTCACTCTGTAATGTGGACGGTGTGTGAAGGCCCTGCCACAAATTGAGTCATTGTAGTGAACCTCGTCAGAGCATAAAACACGTTTCACATTTTCATCTGCAGATGGACAAACGGAAAGATCCTTCCTCTGTGGATGTTAAGCAGGTTCTCCTGGAAATGAGGAAGTACAGGATGGGGCTCATCCAGACTGCAGATCAGCTCCGCTTCTCCTACCTAGCTGTCATTGAAGGGGCAAAATTCATCATGGGAGATGCTTCAGTGCAAGTGAGTGCTCCTGGCAGCTCCCAGGGAAATGCAGTGAGAGGGTGGGAGGAACAGGATGGAAAGCAGCTTCAGATTTGGTGCTGGCTTCAGCTTCAGTACATGTTTATATTGTGGGGTTTTAGATGCAGTGCTTTACAGTCTGTCACAACCTAAAGTGCTGTATTTTATTTATTTCCAAAAGTACCTGGGATGTAGCAGGTGCCTCCTGTGCTTTCCAGCACAATGACTGGGGTGGAGCTGCTGCATCAGCCTCCCCTGGCATTTCAGACAGTGCAAGTTTTCTAATACGCCTGAAGTTTAAGTGTCATGATTAAATTCATCACGGTTTATTATGGTAAGGAGAAGTATAGCAAAATAGATTTTATTTTGTGCTGTTTAAGTTTTTTAGAAGCAGATTGGAATTTCTTTATTTTCCTGCCAGTATGTTTAGTGTAGTGGATGTAGCTTGGGCTTGGAGTTCTTGTGTCTGGTTTTTCTTTCCTTTTTTTTCAATGCAAACTTTAAGAATTAGTTAATAGGTAGATGATAAAGATTCTGCCATGGTAAAGATTAAAGTTAGAGCAGCTTACATAAAAGAGAAAAGCTTAACAGGGCTTGTCCTTCCCTGCAGGAGCAGTGGAAAGAGCTCTCTAATGAAGACCTGGAGCCACCCCCTGAACACACCCCCCCACCTCCCAGGCCCCCAAAGAGAACCTCAGAGATGCACAACGGGAAGATGCACGAGCACCCCAAGTTCCTCCCCAAGCAGCAGGCAGAGGAGGAGGTCAGGTGCTCGGTCAGCAGCGTGGAAGAGGCGGTTCCGGACGGCAGAGCCCGGCCAGCTGTGCCCCCGAGCACAGACAGGTAAGGCACTGCCTGCCCCACTCAGAGCTGGGCTCTGGGGACAGAGCCATGCTCAGGGAGTGAGAAAGGGAGGAGATGTTCAGTTCCACCTTGAGATGCAGTTTGGGAGTGAGGGCTGAAGGAGCAGCCATATTCCTTCCCTTTCTGGGTGGAAGTTGGGTTCGTTCACTGCCTGTATTGGTGCAGATTTGTGATGAGCAATGCAAGCAGCTGATGGTTAAACTTTCTTCTGTAAAGGGCACAGAATCCCCCAAGCTCTGCCCTAAAGCCCTTTTGAACAGTCAGATGTGTCCTAACTGCAGACAGGCTGTGCTTTGATAGCTGCTGCAGCTCCAAGGGATTTCCAGCCCTGTGGTGTTCCCTGCCCTGGGAGCACCTGCGTGGCTCCTCTCCTCCGTGGGCAGTCCAGCAGGGAATATTGGCTGGTGCGCAGTGCTGAGTCCCTCCCTCTGTCCTGCAGCACTAGTCACGACACTGAAACCCGGAGGAGAACTGTTGGTGAGAGCGCGCGGCTCTCGCCCCACAAGGAGGAGTCCGGGAAGCCAGAGAGCGCGGAGGAGGAGGACGAGAGCGTGGTGACGACTTGGAAGCCCTTCCTAGTGAACGTCTGCATGTTCACCTTCCTGACGGCGGGAGCGTATCTCTGCTACCGGGTGTGTTTCCACTGACCAGCGCCCAGCAGCGCCCGTGGCAGCGCCCGCGCCCGGCCCGCGTTCCGCTCCTCGGAGCCGCTCGAGGCAGGGCAGCCTTGGCTCAGAGCAGGTAGATTTAGGGGGAAAGGCCAGAACTTTGGGTAGGGCTTAACGAGAGAATTGATGCACTAGGGTTTTATCCAGCCCTGTGGTCCCAAGAACATAATATTGTAATCTCAGGGCCTTGAAATATTCAGGAGTAAGCAGAGAAAATGCCAAATAGTCTGTTTTCCTTTTTTGTTTTCTTTTTTTTTTTTAAACTAAATAATAGAATTACAACACATTGTTGTTTTTAGCCTTTTTTAAAAAGCCAGTTCATTTTCTTTTGTTTCAGAAAAACTAGGCACAAGTGAAACTTGCTTGTACTCTCCAAGTGTTGTAACCAAATACATGACTTACATTGACAAGTTCCCAAAAAAAGAAAAAGAAACCCACATACCTGAAGAATGTAAATTTTTGGAAAGGGAGGTGTGTTTGTGGTTGGTTTTTGGTTTGTTTTTTGTTTTTTATTTTTAAATTTGCTTCATCTTCAAAGACTGAGTTGTGGGCAGTGCCTGTGGTATTGATATTTAATCTGGGCATAACTGTTCTTAAAGAGCTGATTATTTTACTTGTGTTGATAGAACCAGGCTTCTGCATTTGCTCAGGGTATCCCAACATGTCCAGCTCTTTGATTTTTTCCTTTTTATTTCTTTACTAAGTGTATCTCCTCATTGACTTTTGTTGCACTCTACTTGCACATATGCCTCTTTACATTGCACCATCCTTTCTAAAGCTGTTTTTACTTTTATATTCTGGGTTGGGAGAGGTTGAGGGGAGGGAGAGAAACAGGAAGGGAAATTCAACCAAACCATGTCCACCAGCAGCGGGGCCGTGCCCATGGCCCGTGCAAGGACCAGTCCTTAAAGCTCAGCATTTGGAATGTAAAATGCAGTTTCACTCTGCAGCTGCTCCCTCCGGCCCAGCGTGGCCCCGGCGAGGGGCTCTGGGCAGGGAATCCAGGGCAGGCCCTGCTGGGGCAGCTTCCCTGAGCCAGGACCCGGCCAGCAGGAGCCGTGCTGGGCTCTGAACAGATTCCTCAGCTTGTGATGCAAGCGTTGGTGTGTCCTGCTGTGTTCAAAGCAGAGATTCCAGTCCTGGCTTTGGTCGGTCCCTCACCCGCCAGGGCTCCAGGGGTGAAGGGCGGGTAAGGGAGCACTGGGGCTGGAAGGCAGCATTGCACCAAGCAGCCAACGCTGGTCCTCTGGGTGGTACCAAATTATCAAGAGTTTAAACAATAATAGCAGAGGTTTCTTTGCTTGTGTCATGGTGCAGAGGCCAGGAACAAGCTCACTCCTGGGAGCTGTAGTGATTGAACTGCCCCATGATAGCTGCTCTGCAGCAGTGTTACTGATTTGTTTTATTTCTGAAGTCTTTCTGGATTTATAGCACTTAACCAGCCCTCAGTGCAGCCCTCGCTGTGGAGGAGCCCAGGGGAGCCCCTCCACTCCGTATTTATTTTTGCCAAGCTGGCTGTAGGTGTAGCTCTTCCTTCAGTGGGTGAGTAGGTGAAGGGGTGGGTGGGGGTGGGAGTTATTTCTATTTTGTGTTTTGTTAAGCTTGCATCAAGGGCTTTTCAAGAGTACAATAATAAATCCTCAGGTAGTACTGGGACTCAATCCTTCACCTGTGAGACTGTTGGTCAGACCAGTACTTGAAAGGAGGAATGTTGTAATCAGTCAATATTTAGTTATATTATTGGAAACAGGAAAAATGAGTATAGAAAAATGGTAATATATAATGGCTCATCTGTGTATTTAAGATACATTCTGTGATTGCTTTGTCCCCACTGTTCTCTGCAGCGTGGGCAGGACCCTGCCCTGAGGCACCATTCGTACCCCTTGTATTAAAGTGCATGTGAAGTCTGCGGTGTCCCGGTGAAACACCACGTGCTTGAAAGGTGACAGAATTTATATTCCTGCTTCCTGATGTGCCCAAATGATATTTGCATGACCTGATCCTTAGTGGCTGTGGTTCAGAGGGTGTTGCTGAGTCTCTCTGTTCGGCACTGACTGATTGGTGTTTATCAGAGCCCATGTACTCGCCTAATCCTTGGCATGACTCCCCGTGGGATCCCGTGTGCTCCGTGTGCCCGGTGGTAGCATGTTCCTTTCAGCTGAGTGAGTGTAGTACAGACATTCCAGAGAGCTCAGGCAGCCCTTCCACACCTCCCCTGGCACTGGGACACCCTGGCAAAGAAACAAACCCAACCCACCTCTGGCCAGTTCCCAAGAGGGGATATTTTAAATCTTAGGTATGGCAGGAAAACAAAGGATGCTTCCTTTGAATACAGACTTATTCAATTGTAAGTGATTCTACCCAGACAGAGTTCCTGCAGATGACAGCAGGGCTTTGAGCATCCTCTTCCTGCCAGTTTCTTTCCTGTGTCCCAGGCCCAGCTCTGCCCCTGTCGCAGACACAGTGACTGTGCTCCGAACCCAGGGAGGTGTGGACAGGGCTGGGATCCTGAGCTGTGCCCATTTTGTTTGCTGTCCTGTACTGTCCGTGGTAGTTGGGGGGTGTATATTCCGTAGCACAGTGGGGTGTTGGGTAACCTGTTCTTGGAAATGGACAAACATCCATGTTAGACTCGTTAGAAAGTTAGTGAGCTGCTCTGCTATCTGCCTTAAGCAAATATTTACTCATCAGGTCTTTCTTTTTTACAGATTGCCATAGAATAAACTTTTATAAAAAAATGTAAAAACTCAACAAAAAAGCTGAATGTTTTGGTATAATACAGTTTCAGGTATCTTGTCTTTTGTGTAAGCCGCTGCTGGGCCTCCCAGGTTAGAGTACAACTGTACAGTTTTTCAATCTCCCATACAAGTTTTCAGTTCTCATTTTAGTTGTAACAATAAAACTCTTTTTGTAAAGAACTCACATGATTGTGGTACTGCTTCTGGGCTGGATCCATGAGCTCCTGCTTGACCCAGGTACACAGGGGTCCAGGGGAGTGTTGTAGAGAAAACGGATTTAAATATTACTGTAAGAAATTCCTGGAGTCAGAGCTCCAGTAAAAGAGGAGCCTATCGCTCGCTGCCACCTCCATTGCCCTGTTCTGGTCTCTCACATTAAACAGTTAAATTTTAGGGGTAAGAAGTGCAGGAACTCAAGCACCCTGGTGGGTTTCTGCAGGAGGTGATGCTGAATTCCAGTACTTACCTTTGGTTTATGTTTTTAAGGAAAGCTGCAACTGGAGGAGAGAGTTCACCCAAGCAGAACAGGACAGGACAGGGCAGATCGAGGCCCTGGCCTTTGAGGGTTTAGTGCCTCTTCCCTGGCCCCAGGGCTGCAAGCACAGCGGTAGGAAACACTCCCAGGAGCTTGTCTCAAATGGTTTATTAGAACTTTAGAAAACAGTATGAAATCCAGCAAATAAATACCAAATAGAAAAGTTTTATGTATATATATATATATATATATAAATATGCCCACACCAGCCCAACCCTTTCAAGTATTGCACCTGAAGCCAGGCTGCTCCCCATGGCTGAGGGACAGCCCGACAGGGGTGGATGAGCAGGAGAAGTCTTGGTCTGTGACTAAATTCCGAATTTTAAAACAGCAAACCTGTCCCTCCTTCAGTCAGACCTGCACGTGGCAAAGCCCCTGCAGCCCCTGCTGCTGAGCTCACACCTCTATCTACGCCTTCTCAGGCCCTGCTCGACCTGGCCCCAGCTGCAGTAATTACAAACAAAGTAACTTAGGGAGTACCAAGTTTTCCTTCTGCAACGAAATCGTCCAAGCAAAGGAAACCACTGAGCAATGCTGCTGGAACTGTTCTGGTGACAGGGCAGTTGCAGAGTGATCATTTCTCTCCTTGGGGAATGCCAAATTAATAAAACACTTCCTGGGAAAATAGATCCCATTGGACTTGCAGCAGGGGCAGCTAATTGCAGCAAGATGGAGATTTTAACTCCAGTGACAACCTGGATCCACATTCTGAGAGATCCCAGTTTTCATTTGTCCAGCGCTTGGTATTTCATCCTGCGCTGAGAGACAGTGAGGAGATACATTCCAGGCTGCATCATGGAGACCACAAACTGTCCACTTTGGAAATAAACCTGTCCTGGAGGCAGCAGGGACAGGACAGAACAGAAGAAAACCAGACAACAAAGCCAAACCCTCAGGTACCCGTGTGGCTGTGAGGACAGTGGGCTCCAGCTCCTCATATTCCGCTGCTAAAACACTGTGATTTCAATCTCAGCCTCCTGAGCAGTTTCCCTCAGTTCACAGCAGATCCTGTCCATCTTCTCAAAGGCTTGTCGGCCCCTTTCCCCTGTGGAGAGAGAACACAGCCCCTGCTGAGGAGAAGCAGGAACACCCTGAGGAATGCGGCCCTTGGGGACACTCCTATCGTGGCCTTGCTTGGAAGGAAGGACTCTCAATAGTGACAAATCCTTCAGGGAATAGTTTTCCAGAACCTGCCAGAAAGCCACCATGGAAAATCAGGCCTCCTGCAACTATTTCCATGAGTAACAGTTCGGAGCATCACAGCTGGAAAACCTGCCATGCACCTGAGCCTGAGTGTTTCTGTGGGGCAAGGCTGGAAATCCCCAGGACTAAGAGAACAGAACAGGGAAATGATCGTCTCCTGCATGACCTGCCCATCCTCTGGCAGCATTCCAGCTGCTGAGCCCTCAGGAGAAGCACAAACACTGGGCAGGAGGCGATAGGGAGCACTGACATTTTATCAGGTCACCTCCACTGTCAATCTACGGGATTCCAGTGAAGTAACAAGTGATGAACTGGGAAAAAACCTTCAGTCCTTATCTGTGACCTTTTCAGAAGGTTCAGTGGTTCCTAAAGCACTCAGTCCTCCAGGATCTCCTTGGTCTGGTTCTATAAACTTCATCGGGGGGCCCTTGGCTGTTACATGTGATGTAAAGTTTATCTTCATGGTATGAAACAGCTGTTGATGAAATATTTCCGTTGTCCTGGATGTGCTCAAGCTGAACTTGAGCCCCCTCCTGTGCTGCGCTATTTCACATCACCCTTTCAGACCATTTTAAAGCTGCACAAAAGCCTTACCAAAGGAGAGCGTGGTTTCCCTGGCTGCATTCCTGACGTCCTCTGTTTCAGACTGGCACAGGTGGGCAACCTGCTCGATGCTCTCCACTGCCTGTTGGAGAAGAGTTTGCCTCAGCAGCTTTTCAGCAGTTTGATGGACATTTCCACAGGGCAAACCTAGCTGGTGCTTTGCAAATGGACTTTAGGACCCTGATCAGCTGTGGTTCCAGTACCTGTTGCAGACATTAGTTCACTATTTGTGTACAAACCTATTACAGCTTTGGGCTCTTGGGAAGCTTTAAATCTGTGCTGTTTCCTGTAATAGCAATGCAAATATTACTTTTGTTTTCTGACTCTAATCAGGTATTGTTAAAAATACCCCCGATTTAAGTCCAGATTTGTACAGTTCAATGTTTAGAACTGACTGATATGTAAGTGTTGCTCATTTATCCACGTGCTGGATGTTCCCACTCAGACACTGCCTGTTGTCCTTCACCACGGGCAATGCCACAGGAGTTCACACAACCCTGTGCTGTGCCTGCAGACCAGACACTCCCAGGTGCCGTTGGAATAATGGCATTAATGGTTTGGAACTTTGGCAGCCAAAGAATTCGGTAATTCCCAGGTACGCTCGCCGCTCCCAGCTCTAAATCCCAGCTGGACGAACTTTGCATCCCCGCCTTGGGCGAGCACTCACCCGGAGGTTCTTCAGAGCCAGGCACGCCGCCTGCTGAAGCCTTGCGTCGCAGTCAGACAGAGCATCCGTGTAAAACAAGACAGCCTGGATGAAAAGAGAGGAGAATAAAGAAAGCCGGCAGCGTAACCAAGCGGCCGAATCCGAGTGACAGGAGCGGTTTTACCCCGAAATAGAGCAAGGGCAGAGAGCGCTCGAGCGCTGCGGCGCTGCGGGCAGCTCCCGGCCGGGACAGGAACAGGGAAGGGAGAGGGAAGCGCCGGGGCTCACCCGCGCCCGGAGGCTCCCGCTGCCGGCGGCGCGGGCCAGGCTGGCCGTGGCCGCTTTGCTCACTCGGTGGTTCTCGTCCAGCTGCAGCAGCCCCAGCAGCCGCAGCGTCCGCGGCAGCGGCTGCAGCCGGCTCAGCCTCTTCCCTTTCAGCTTCTTCAGCGTCTTCAGCCGCCCGGGGCACTGCAGCTCCTCGATCAGCATCACTGCAGGGAGAGCACCCGGCCTCACTCACCCGCCAGGAAACGCCCGGAGCCAGAGCAGGACAGCCGCCCCTCGCCACCCTGCCTTCCCCCCTTGTCACTGCCACCGTGCCCCGCGGGGACAGCACAGCAATGCTGAGCTCTTAGTGCCCCTCCACACGAGTCCTCTGCATCTACACAAGCCTGAAGATGCAGCCAACACCAGGACTATTTTTAAAATAATTCTTTTCTAATAGAGAGAAACTTTTGAAGTACTTTCACATGTTGGACAAGACTCCACTGAGGCACTGGCTACCTCAGGCTACAAAATGCACCTTCGTAACCTCTGAAATTTAATTACTGTTTTCTGTGTCTGAACCAAAGCCACAGGCTGCACTCAGCCCTTGGATCCAGCTGGAGGCTGCTCCTGCCCTTTGTGTCTGCTTTAGCTTCAGAACATCCCAGAACCCACTTTTCAGGGCACTTAAGATAAGCCTATCCTTCACCCAGGGTTTGTTTGCACATGGTCAGATATGGGAGTCAAGCATGTCTTTCCTGTTCTGATTAAAACTACATGGTCATAAGAGGAATTAAAATGGAAACAAGTTGTCAGAGCAAGGGCTGGGCTGTTTCCTGCTCTGGAGCTGTATCTTGAGTGGGAACCTGGAGGGCACCAGCCCTGCTGGAGAAGCCAAGCGCTGCCATCACCTTCTTTGGCGAGCTTTGCCAAGTGTTTCTCCAGGCTGGCAATGCGGTGCCTCTCCAGGTAGCGATAGAACTGGAACAGAGTAACCGGCTCCGTCTGGAGAGGGGAGGAGGGGAGCAGCCCATCACAGGTGAGGATCTGCTCCAGCAGCCTCTGCAGCACTGCAGGAACAGGAGAAGGACAAAGAGAGCACAGCAGGCTGGTTACATGGAGCCTGCTGAAAATAAGGGACAGGTTTGGGGGTTTTTAAAATGCACAAGGACAAGTTTCAGCACTGAAATGAGGGCAGCGTGGCCCTGTGCTCACGTGGTACCTGTCTCCAGGTGGCTGGGGTACTTCTCCTTCACTTTGAGCATCATTGTGTATTTCAGTGCATGACGGAACCTTTCTGCCGAGGTCACCAAGATGCTGCTGCCAGGCTCTGCAAGATCACTCCACATTTTCAGATACTGCTTCTTCTTTTTAGTCTTCTGAATAACTGAAACCCAACATTTTAAGAAGTCGGTGAGCTCTAGCAGATTTGGGATTCTACATGAGAAATTAGCCAGCAGAGTCAGTCCCAGAAGAACTTCCTGGGAGTTTAAGTGGTTGCCCTTCTGCCAGCCAGGGAGGTGCCCCTGCCAAGTGTTTTGGGGATCCTGCTTCATGTTTTGTGCCCAGGGCAGAGCTCTGACCTCAGGGCTCTCTCAAACTCTTCAGAGGAGCACGTGAAGCAATGCCCTGTGGCTCATTTGGACCCTTCACCCCTCAGTTGTACCTCCAGACCCTGAGCTCCTGCTTTGCAGACTCCTACACTTCCCTGTCCCACTGCACCAGACCCTCTGCAGCTCTGCTCCAGGGAACAGTTTATTCTCACATCCTCCAGGATAAAATCTGGCAGCAAATGTTTCCAACTCAAATTTGCATTCTTGCTGCTGTATTTACCAGGATGAGAACAAAAGCCTCCCAAGCCTCTCACTGTGCTTTATCATTCTGTCATGTCCAACAGCCAGTGGAAGGATTTAGTAGTGGGAAGACCTGAGACAGAATTCTGTGCCCACCAAACTGTTCTGGCAAGTGGGCACAGAATTCAGGCTGTTTGCTTACCAAGGAAGAACACAGATATAAAAGGATTTTATTAAGGCTGCTCTGCTTCTCTTTGACTGCAAACATCTACAGCATCCCTGTCTAAGACAAACCAGTTCACCTACTCTTTTTTGAGGCAAACTTCAAACCTTTTCCTTCTGTGCAGAAGAAAAAATGAACTGAAGAATGGGCCCTGTTTTTTCTAAGAGTCAAGATAAAAGAGCTGCTGCAATGATGTCAGTGTCTGCAAGGAATTTAGAGCGAAAGCCCCTGGGTCTGGGGAGGCTCGAGCAGATACTTCGGGGTGCACCTCTGCCACCTCTGCACTCACTTTTCTCAGCAGACAGATCCAGGACATCCCCCAGCACACGCGTCTGCTCCGAGACTTCTTCCAAAATGCTCTCCTGGACCACCTGGGCTACATTCGGTGCCCTCAGTTTCTGAAATGCAACAGACATAACTCAGGATCAAGCTGCAGAGAAATGAGGATTTGTTCCTTAGAATCCAACTTCTAAGCCCAGCGAGAAAGCCCCAGCTGCTCTCGAGGCCCCTTGCCCATCACACACGGCTCCCTGTAACAGCAGGTTTCATTTATTAAACGCTGATCACCTGCTAGACAACCCGAGCCAAGCCTGGGCATCTGCAGCCTGCTTTGGGCACAAAGGTGCTGCTTAGAGCTTCAGCAGTACCCAGAGGCTGCAAAGAGGCAGCAGAGTTTTGTATGACATGTTTTGTGTGGGCACACGTGTACACTGCATTTTTGGTACCCAATTTCCTTTCTGAGTCTCTCTGCTTTTATAAAACAAACAACTACATATTAACCTCTCCTGTAATCAGAATCAACAATGGCAGCCAGTGCCCTGGAAACCCCCGGGCTGCTCTGTACCTGCAGGAGACCTTTGCACAGCCTCAGGTGCGTTATCAACAGCGTGTCTAGGTTGTCATCCCCAGTAGTTACATCCCGTGCTTCTGGTCTCGTGTCACAGCTCAGGGACTGGAGCACGTTGTCAGTGTATGTGCTGGTGAGATGAGGGGAAAAGGACTTAGAAGTCTCATCACTAAAACTGAAGATGTCCAGTCTCAACTGGAATATGCAAAAGAAACCCAGTGGCACTGAACAGAAAACAGCATTTTCTTTAATTGCATTTATAACCCTTTTTAAAGACACAGGGACACATTTCTGCGCTGGATTTGACACCACAGCTGTTTCCCAGGCAAGTGTGGCTGTTCTAGGATCCCCGTGGTCTGTCCCCACGAGGACGGCAGCACATACCTGACACTGCCTGTCCTTACGCTCCCAAACAGGGACAGCTCGTCGGCGCTGCAGTCAGCGTTCAAGAAGTCAAAACTCTCCAGCACTGTCTCCACCATCAAACTCTCCATGGAGGAAGGTTTGTGAAGGGTCTTTAGCTGTTGGTGAAATGGAAGCAGAAATGCTGTTATTTGTACTTAGCCAGCCATTTTGCAGGAGCTCTTTGCTGGTTTTTAAATCATTCTCAATAATAAATCACTTTGCTGATGTTACCATCAGTTCTTACTCCAGCCTGGATTCCATCCCCAGCCCTCGTGTTCCTGCTCCCAAACCCGCAGTACAGCCACTGCCTGCTCCTCTCCAGGACTTTTCCCTAAGGAAAGCAGTGTCTCCAGCCCCACTGGCCTGTCAGACAGCCCGACCCGCCTGCAGGAGCGGAGGGAGCCCGGACAGACGGGGATGGATGAGCTGCTGCAGCCACCTCGAGCTACACCGAGCTCGGAAAACACCAAAAGGTTCGAAGCGAACCCAAATGCCGAGGCCCTGGCACGCAGCCCAGGTTCTGCTCAGCCCGGTTTGCCCCGGGACTGCCGCTCCTTTGCCACGGCTGCTGCGCTCCGAGGCTCGAGTTCTTTCCCGAGCCCTGCCCGACCTCTGGCGGCCAAACTCCCCGGCCGGGGCCGTGCCAGCGCCGCAGCAGCGAGCCGAGCCCACCGCAGGGGCAGCCAGCTCATCCCGGAGGAACAGAGAGAGCTACGCCACCTCCCGAGGGGAAAGCGCAACCTTACCTTTAATTTATCCCTCAGAGATGAAACCTGGTATTCCAATTTCTCCAGCTGGGCTTGCCCCCCGTCACGGGATTTCAGCAAATTCAGCACTTCTTGCAGAGTCTTGTCAATCGACTTTGCTCGTCCATCTGGTTTTAGGTCATGTGCAGCATTCCAGCTTTTCTGGCTGATGTTTTCCTGCTCTGCCAGACGGCGATTCCGGGCCTGGCTGAAAGAGTCTCTCCTGCCTTTGTGACGGATGGGAAAACTGGAGGGGCTGCTTGGAAATCCATCCCCACACGGAGTCTTCTTCAGGATGTCCAGAGTGGTGTGATCTGGGAGAGGATGCTGCAGCTCTTCTGCTCCAGTCTCCTGAATAATCACCAGTGGCAGCATCCTGTGGTCCAGGGCCGGAGTTGTACTTCGGGACTCTACCCCTTTCTGATCCTCAGAGCTGAATGAGTCTCCCTCGCTGGTCTCCGCAGGGTTGGGGGGCTTGTTCCTCCCAGGGACATCAAAATCACAGGCCGCCAAGTAGCTCAGGATGCTGGGAGGCTGGGCTTCCTCACCTCCATCCCCTGGGCTCTGCCTCTGCTGCAAAACAGACTGCAACAGAGAGCCAGGTGAGCCTGGAGACAGCTGGAAAGCCCAGGATCTCATCCAAGAGAGGGGACTCTGGCTCCCAGCTTGATTCCCACCACAGACTACTGGAGCAGACACCCACACCCCTGCCATTCCAGCTGCTAAGCAGAGTTCTGTTGAGGGTTTTTTTTAATGTTTTACAAAATCTAAAACAGGACTCAAAAGAATAGGGGTTAAAAGAAAAATTTAACAAAGCCCCAGAATAAACTGCAAAGGCCCCAGAGTGCTGTTTTCACATTTCTGAGTGGGCTCCTGAACAGTCTGGTATAACCCAAACCCAAGTCCTAGGTCTGTGCTGTGCATTTTGCTCTCCCTGCTGTACTCACCAGGTAATATCTCTCCCTGAAGCTGGGGGTGTTTGGAGGGGTCCAGTTGTACAACGAGCTCTTCCTGCTACCCACGGAAAACTTGGCGGTGCTTCCAGGTGACAGAAACAGGTTCTCTGTGTCAAAGGGGCTGCAGTGGAAAACAAAGGCCCAAGTGTCAGCGGGAGCAGAGAGCACAGAGGTGTTTAGCTGCTGGGGAGACTGGAACTGGGTTTAGTCAGCAGCACACGGAACAAAAGGAGACAGAAACAGCCTCTCTGACCAATGTCTTTGATTGCTCCAGCAGGGAAAGACACAGACAAGAAGGCTGCAGGTTTTACACAGAATTCTCAACACCCTCTAGACAGAAACCTGTGCCAGAGTCTTTGGGAGAAGAGTCCAATGGTCCCAGAGGCTGAAGGGCTCTGTCCTCCAGACAGTGGTGCTGGCCCAGGCACCGGGCAGTGACATGGGCACAAAACCATAGGGGAAGGAAATACAACACATGTAATAAAGGAAAACTGCCAATTTCCCTCCTGCAGAGCAGACACCGCCTGGAAAAACCAATAAAAAACCTCATTATCCTTCAGCTATTAATAAAAAATTCCTTTGGCTGGCAGAGGAAGCTTGTGCAGTGCTGCTTGGCAGGTTCTGTGGTCCCTAGAGGCCGAGGTGAGCCAGTTACAGCCCCAGAGGACACTGGCTGTGACCTGCAGGAGTTTGTCCAGTGCTGCTCCAAAGACTCCTAATTACCTACTCCATCACAGCCATCAATTTCCCAACTTCTCTGCAAAGCAGTCTAAGGAAACTCGGATGAATGATCCCCTGGGCTGCAACTCGGCTACCCAGGAGAGGAAAGCACATTGCACGGTAAGTAAAGCAAGTTTGGTTTTTGTATGTGCTACTTTTTGTTGCCTACTGCTATGCCTTGTGGCACTAAAGGAAAGTTTGTTTTTCCACTTGAGTACTGGCATTTTGAAAAAAAGGGAATTGTTTCCAACAAATCTGCAGCCTCAGCGATACAAGTATAACATCCAAAGAGCAGGTTAAAGTCAGCTGCATTCAGCTGAGCATTGCAGGAGATCCAAATGATAATGAGGACTAATCAATTGCAGGGAAATTAATTTCTGCTCTCTAGCAAAAGTTGAAAAGCAGAGTCCAAGCTCTCTCTGGCTGCTTGTGTTGCACAGGGACAATCCTGCAGAGCAACGCTGTGTTCTCCCTGAGCACAGGGTGAATGCTCTGGGAGCTCCCCCAGGCCGGGTTAATTGGCTGAATTAGCCAGAGTCACCCAGATGGGCTCCATCACACAGCCCAGAGCCAGGGAACAACCATCTGCACTGACTCAGGGGCAGAAATAAATCGGGCTTCTGACAGCAAGAGCCTTTTAGCCAAAGCCTGCTGTGCTCACTGATGAAAGCAAATCACTCCTACCCATGGCATTCCTTAACAAAAGTCACAGGGATCCATTCCTCAGATTTCTCATTTTTAGCTTTTAATACAGTGATGCAGTAATGCAAGATGACACTTCTAGGAAACGAACAAGAACAAACAAAATCTGCTTTGCCCCTCTGACAATTCCTGAAAGCCTCCAGCAGAACGCAGCCCTTCAGCTGCCTGCAGACAAGCACATGCTCCCGGTCCTGCAGGGAGGGACTGGGAGAGCAGAGCTGAGGGGGAAAGCAAGAACAGAGTCTGCTCTGGAGCTTCTCTGGTCCCTTGGCTCTGAGCTCCCTGGGCACGATCCATCATCTCCCAGCACATTTCCCCAGCAAACAAACCACCGCACTGGGACGGCTCTAGGAATCCATCTCTCCCAGCACTTTGACACAGACAGAACCCAGCAGGGGATATTCCAGGGAAAACCAGAGGAAGGCAGTCACAGGGAGTGGGCTTTCCCAGACCCAGCCTGAGTTTGAGGCAGTCCATAGCTGGGATCTGTCATGCACCAGACTCTGCAGACAGACTGTTGCCTTTAATTGTCACGGGCTTTTCCTCACTTTGCTTAGGCACTTCCTGAAATCCTTGACATAAAACCTCTGCATAGGTAAAAACTGTGCAGGAATGTCATTATTTAACCTTAAACTGCAGAGCAAGTACTTTGATGGGGGTGGAGGGTGGCTGTGGCTGTACTGAGAGAAAAGGTGGCTCCACATTTCCTGTCCACATTTCCCAGCCAACGTCCACATGCCTGCCCAGGATTATCCAGTGACAGCTTTTCAGGACTGAAAAAAACTACTAAAATCAAAATCTAAGGTGACCCACATGTGTGATCATCTTTGCTGTCCCCATTCTGTGCCCCAATCACTCCCCTCCTGACCAGTCACTCCACAGATTCAACATCCCCAGACCAAAAGTGGGGATAGAATTCCCTGCCTGAATCCCACTGCTCAGCCTGTGAATCCAGGCTTACATTAATACCAGAAAAAGCCAGTTCTAGTCAAGTGGACTGGACTCGCTGTTAACAATGAGATTTTTCTTTCCCCCATTAAGCCCAGGGGAAAATGCCAGTGCTATTCAGCAGAGAGGTGGTTGTGGGGTCTCACCCACCCTCTCCAGCCTAACAAGCACGAGCTCTGAAAGCACAGAGAGGCACCAATGGATCACTGCCTGAGGCTCCTGCAGGAAGAACTGCACATTCACCTAAGTTTGCATCTTTAAGAGCAACACTGGCAGGAGGTCTGCATCCCAGAATAAAAGCCAGACTTTCTTTTTTACTCTCCCTTAAGGTTTTGTCCTCCTGCTCCAGGAACCCTGGTGAGCCAGGCCAGCACTGCTCAAAGCAGAGTCCCCAGAGTGGTTCTGACTGGATGGCGCCCTTGGAGCCCAGTACAGGGCACTCCTGGAGTTCTGAAAGGAGAATACAGCTCTCTCTTTATCCTGCATGTGAGACACAGAATTCAGACTGCTGTTTAGGTTGGCTAAAACCCCAAAGCCTTTTGCCAAACTGGCCAACAAAGCAGTTCTGCAACGGCCCCGAGCTCATTCACACTCCTCATGGCACAATCTATAAAGGAGCTGAAGGCACTTTTGTTTGAGCCCAGAAGACCAGAGGCCTATTTAAAGAAAATATACATTTAGAAGCAGAAGAGAGACCTACATTTGGATTTCTCACAAAGCAGGTCTAGACTGAAAGCTTGCCTCTCAGGGAACTTCGGGTAAATCAGATGGATTTGTTTAGTTATTCTTAAATCAGAGAAAAAAGCAGCTGTTATTTTGAGTGCTCTGTCTTTGAAAACAGAAACACCCTGAGTTATCGCCACAAAACTCCTCTTTTCTGTAAACAGCCTCAGCAAACAGCCTGTCGGGGAGGAGAGGCCAGCTCTGCACAGAAGTGCTCTGGAGATTGCACTTGGTGGGATCCCAAGGCCTCGCACAGAACTCAGACACAGCAGAGACGCGGAGCCGGAGCTCTCATGCGCTGAAGGATTCCAAGGGGGGATTAACTCCCAAAGAAAATGAGTCACCAGGACCCGGCTCCCAGCTCAGCTGCTGCCAGCTCCAAGGGCCCTGTGATGCTGTCCCAAATACCACGGACGTGCTCCTCTTGCCAGCCCAAAGCTGCACTCTGAGCTGGAGACTGCAGCCAGAGAGCATCAGCAGCACTGGGATGGGACTTTTCCAGAAAGTTTTGCCCCAAATATAATTTGCTTTGGGGATTTAGGTTATGAGGAACTGTGCAATATCCCAGAATAGGAGGGGTTTTCCTCATCCAGGGCTTTCGTAAGAACAACTTATGTGCAAGATTAATTCTGAAGTACTGACAGTGAGGGCAGGAAGGGAGTGGATCCAGCAGCAGGGAATGAAGGACTGTGTCTGTCAGTGCCACTGGTGGGGGTTCACAAGAGGAGAGAAGGGATTTCTTCCAGACTCTGCATATTCCATGTACTGGTGGCCACTGTCAGATCCCAGGAGGAAAAAGTGCCATAAACAGGGGCAGGCAAAACTCTGCCAGGGTGAGTTTCTTTCTTGCTGGCTTCAAGCAATTTATGTTGGAAAATAATTTTGTTATGTTTAATAATTATGTTTGAAAAATGGCTGGGGGACATTTTTCAGCCCAGCTGCAGGTACAAGTGTCAAGGACTACTGCACACACAAGGCACACTCAGAAAATGGCACATGGATCAGTAAAGCGTATCTTTGTCCAGCCCCAGGATTGGAACCTGAGAGGTGTTTCTGATTTTCCTGGATGCACAGGGGCCTTTCAGGAGGTCCTGGCACCAGAGGTGTGTTCAGAGGCCTCTCTGGGCCATGCAGGCCTGGGATGGGCCAGGGCTGCAGAGAGCCACGAGCAGAGTGTCCCTGCTTAACTGGACACCTCACTAAGGGGCTGAGGTCAGCCTGGACAACAGCAAATGGAAACAGGTTAAAAAGTCTCCATTTGTTGTCAACGAATCTCTCAATGTGCAACAACAGTGCCATAAAGCAGAAATAACAGAACTACCTCAAAACCCTGGGCTGGTGAGTCTGGAGGGAGGAATAAGTGCCAGTGCACCACCCACAACAGTGAGAATTTACTTTTAATAACAGCAGTAGTCCACTACAAAAATCAAATTACACATTTAAAACATAAAACAATTTAACAAATCACAGGCACCACAACAATGCTCAGCTATTTAAAAGGACATCTGTAAGCAGCTTCCCTGGAGTGCACAAACAGCCTTGTATCTATAACTACTCCCTGTGCACAAATAAAAGTGCCAAATCTTTGGGAAAGCTGCTTTTTGAACAAATCATGGCCTGGTAACAATGACTGTCCTTAAACCTCAGCTGTGTATTCTTTTTCATTGTGTCCAGCATTTCATCACCTTTCAGATTATTGTTGTTCATGTTTGATAGACACACATGCACTGCATGGAGTGAGAGTGAATGCTCCTTGTGAAGAGCAGAGAGCTAAGGAAGGCCACTGGTGAGGTCCCATGGCTGTGGTGACACCAAAGGAAGGGCTGGAAGGTCACAGGAACAGCTTCTGTTCCCTCCCCTGCTCCCACAGCCAGCTCAGGCCTAGGGGTTGCTGTGAGGGAGCCTGAGGCTGGGCTCTGTCCTGCACCTGCTCTCAGACAGAAAGAGGAGCACGATGTTGGATACAGCTCAGGGACACCCTTGGGAGCCTTTCATGACTTCCAGTGTTTTCTAGGGCTGCTGTTTGAGGCTGTACTTACTTCCAGAGGACCTCCAGCCGCAGCTTGATGGTGCCCAGCTCTGTTATATCCACGATGATGGCCTGAGGCTTGGTGGTGAAGAAGTTGATGCTGTCACACGTCACCACCCCAACCAGGATCGTGGCCAGGCCGCGCAGCTCCGTCACCTGCAGAGACAAACACATCCAGTTCCATCTCACCAGGCAATCCTCAGCCCCTGCAGGGAAAGGAGAACAGCCCAGGTAAGGGCTGCTCTGAGACGCACCGCAAACCAAACCCTGACACTCAGCTCTTCACTCCCACACTGCTGTGAGCCTTTGTCCCTACAAGGAACAACTCACAGGAGGCTGCCAAAGAGGGAAGGGGTTCCACGGCTGGGGACACACACAGCTGTACAGCATTTCCTTTTTTAAACCTATTTGTACTGGGCAAAGATTATTGAGCACAAAGTGGAGAGGGCAGGAGATGTGAGGACATTGATCAGCAGACTCTCATGAGCCAACAAAAGGAGTAAAACTGTCATTGCCACACAAAGTAATACGAGTTTTTACAGTAATTATGGTAAAACAGGGACCGGAATTAGCTTCTCACCTGCTCCTCATTGTGCAGTGAAAGTAAAAAACCACATTATAAACCCATTTCCAAGGGCAGTGCTGTCAAGATGCCAAGGAGTGTCTCCTGTGTAACCCAGTTCCTGCTGCCAGCGGAGGGGAGCTCTGCAAGGGCAGCTTCACCAGGCTGCCAGGACCCAAAGGCCTGCCTGGCACAGTTTCCTGGCAGGACAGGATCCAGCACAGCCTTGTCTCAGCCCCTTTGGGCTGACAGGAGCCGTGCTGCAGAGCCCAGCCCAGGAGCCATGCCAGGCTGCAGGGGCAGCACTGCCCAGGGATTAACCCCTCTGCCAGGGCAGTGGCAGAACCAGCGCTGGGTTCCATACAGGAATTTCTCTCCTCCAATAGACAGCAGTACTACAGGTACTTAACATCCACAGGGGGATAAGAATAACATCTACATATACATCTGTGTCTCCACATCCTAGAAATTCCCAGATATTCATCCAGGACAATTTTTCAAAAAAAGAAAAAAACCCAAACAAAACCCCAAAACTCACCCACAGATCCCAGAACATGGGAAAAGAGATGTACTAAAACAGTTACAAGTGCCAGGAGCAAAGGACAGAATGTGGATTAACTGCCATTTTTTGCATAGTTAGAAAAAGAAAACTAGTCAAGAATTTTGAGAAACCCGAGGTAGCCTAAGAGGGAAACAGCAGAAGTTAACCCACTGATTCCAATCCAACCATTATACACCACACCTTGATTTCAAACTTCTCGTGCAGATTGGGTATAAAAATCTTTTCTTCCTCATCCCATGTTTGGCTGTCATCAGTCTCAATTTTGCCTTTCAGCCTCCATTTTTGGCGCCCCAGTCGCACGAACACCTGGTAACCACAAAGAAAAGAGGATGTTGGGCCAGCATTTCCCAGGTTACTCCCTTCAGTCCACAGGACCCACCCTGTTCCAGTTCCCAGAAGCAAAGCCATCCCCTTGGTCATTGTACACGGGAGCTTGGTACAGCCAGAGAACGTGAGTCAGGAACTGGGGTTGCAGGTTTTAACCCTGAAGCCAGCACCCACTGCAGTAGAGCTGCAGGGCACCCTGCACTGCACTGGGATGGGGCTGAATTACCAGGACACTGGAATTCTGTGGGAAAGGTGAGAAGCAGGAGAGCACCCAGGCGGACACTGGGTGCACTCAAATCACGCCAAGGGCAGCTTTCCAAGAAACAGGCAGCCACTGCTGTTTGACTCCAGGACAGCTCCTGAGGCAAAGCCCTGGCAGCTGGGTTTGACAGGCGATCACTGGCATCATCTAAACCCTCCCACAACACATCTCCTGCCCTCTGTCCCTCCCCAGCCTCCGAGGGCACAGCACATGTGCCAGTGCTCTGTTCTCCTCATGGCAGAGCGAGGTTTTATCAGTCTGGCTCCTGCCCTCCTTTTACATGTTCCACCCCTGCCCTCCTGTGCTGCTAATGCACCCTCACTCCAGGAGAACAAAGGACAAAATACAGGAATATGTTGGATACTGCACCTCATACTGGTCCCCCGGGCAGAGACGTGCAAAGCCCACCAGCCCTGGAAAGAGAAGGGAAACTCCCAGTGTTTGTAGAGCTTTACAAAGCCCCCCAACACCTCAGCTTGCAATAAACCAAGTAACTCTCTGGGTAACATCCCCTCTTGTCCTTAGCTCTGTGCAGAAGCTACAGCACCAGCCCAGGGCACTCTTAAAAGGACAACATTTAATTGAGCTGAGGAAAGAAAGCTTGTCAGCTTTGTATTCCAATACAAAATACCACACCAGGTCTGTTTTATAGCACTGGAGCAAAAAGAAATTCACCAAAACTCTATCCAAGGTCTCACTGAATAACTGGACTCTCAGTGGATCAGATGGCTACCCAGAAACCCCAAACCAACAAATGAACCTTGAAGGAAAGGAGAAAGGAACCCACCTTTCATCTTCACGTGAAACTCTCCCAGGTGCACCTCCAAAGCCCCCTCAATAAAGCACATGTCCTGAAAGAAACACTGCACAGTCACCGGCACAGCCGGGCACTGCAGGGGAGCTGCTTCCCGACACATGCCAGTTCTTTTAAAGGACTTCTTTTGGTTTTTTTCAAAGGACACACAAACATTTTCACCAGTAAAGGCAGATAAAAGTAATACGAATGGATTCTCTAAGACAGAAAATCTTCCACAAAGGAGTGGAACTCCTTGAGCTCCTCCCTGGCACTGCTGGTTTTGTAAAAATAGCATAGCTTATTCCTTCAATTCCAGTGGAAGTCCTAAGTGATCCTAGCATTAAGGATTTCTCACACACTGTACCTGTATTTTATTCACACACCTTAAGTTTTTAACCCACACCATTAAAAAAAGCCAGCAGCAGCTCCCAGGACATCCTTGGTGAGCAGGCAGGCCCCGGTTACCTGGGCAGGATTTCCTACCTCTGTGCACTCCTGGACGTTCTTGTAGAGCTCCACCAGGCTCTCCCTGGAGGCTTTGGTGGCAGGGGACAGGGAGAAGGCCTGTTTCATGTTCGTGGCCCCATCCCGCAGCCTGCACTGGATGCAATAAGCTTCGTAGAGCTCTTCTACCTTTGGAACGCGGGAAAGAAGGAACTGGAATTACCCTGGCGGAGTTAAGGAGCTTTGGAAACAAAATCAACAGTGTTTCCTGGCCAGAAAAACCCCACCAGCCAAACCAAGTTCCTCTGTCAGAGCCCTGCAGAATGCTGCAGCTCCCGTACTGTACAGAGTGCCACAGCTCCAATATTCCAGCCTTTTTTTCAGGAACACAATCAGCGCTGCTGTTACCAGAGCAGAAGACAAGAAGTCGAGTAACACTGTGCTCACAAAAGCTGCAGAGCAGGACAGCAATTCCCCAGCACAGGCTCAGGCCCCTGCAGTGCTGGCTGTGCCAGAGGAGAGGTCCCAGCCCTGGGAAGCACTGGAGACAGCAGGCACAGAACTGCCCCGTGGCCCCTCGTGGGAAGGGGCGAGAGCACTCCAGGCTTCCCGGAGCAGCGTTTTCTGAATAAACTGGCAGAGAATGCGAGCTGGTTTCACAGGAAAACTCAGATTGGGTCGTGCCCAACATTCAGCCTGAATAGAACCATTCAGGAAAATAAATAAATAAAAATCCCCTCCTCCTGTAAAAAGAGTGGCTGCAGCTTTCAGCAAGTCCCCAGCACTCTCCCGTGCAGATGAGTTATCATCAAAGTGTTTTACATGTGGATAAATAAACTTACAAAGCAGCGTGAGCCCTACAGGTACAAAAAAGGTGCAAACCTCTTACCTTGCTAATGTGAAACTCCAGTTTCCTGATGTATCTCTCCACAGAGCGGATTTGCTTTTGAAGAGGGCAGAGAGAGAGGAAGGGGCGTAAGAAATTATTTCCTAAATGTGTCATTAGGTAACACAGCAGACAGAAAAGCACCCATTTTCCTCTATTTGCAGCATTCCATCTCATCCCCAACAGCCTCACCTTATCCAGGTCGTAGTAGAAAGCCTGAAAGAGAAACAGCAGAGGCTGAAGAGGAGAGCACCTGTATTTGTGCACATTAATGATAGTGCAAGATTCACTAGGAACATCCTAATTTACACTAAATTAATGTCACATATGTTGATCACTGAGCAGACACAAGGAGATAGAGCCCAGGAAAGAAACATGATGTG
Source organism: Pomatostomus ruficeps (assembly GCA_013400735.1). Classification (NCBI taxonomy): domain Eukaryota; kingdom Metazoa; phylum Chordata; class Aves; order Passeriformes; family Timaliidae; genus Pomatostomus; species Pomatostomus ruficeps. Next base: position 123,775 of record VYZT01031200.1, read on the forward strand.
AATAACACTGCTGGATATTGAAAATGAGAAGTTCAAGTTAAATTCTCACATCTGGGGCTGCTTTGCTTGGGGAATTCCTGATTGTGATGCTTTGCTGGATCCCACCTCAGTGTTTTAACTGGACAACCCCTGGGAGCTGCAGGTGAGAGAAAGCACCTACTTTGTGAGTGTATGTAAGTATTTAACATTACAAACTCCTTACCAATCTAGAGTTCCTTTTTGTATCTTTGTGTCGGCCAGAGAGATAATCCAGCTCAGCCTGATGTGCTTCCAGGTATTCACTGGAGAGAAAGAAAACTCTGTTAGATCCTCCTGGTGTGTTCATTAGAGATTCTCTGGGGAGGTGTGACAACAGAATGTTACAAGGGGTGTAGGAGGACATTATCAAATTCCAACACACACAAATCCCAGATCTCCCTCTCAGATTTCTCCAACTATTCCTCCCTGACCCTTTCCCATAAGGCAGCAGAACAGTTCATTTGCTGAGGAAGTCTCTGCTCACAGTTACTGAGGAGGAAAAACTCCCCAGCCAACTGAATCCCTGAGGGTCAGAGACTGCACATGAAACGTTTGCACTGCAAACCACGCTCACAGGAGCGCTGCACAGGCAAGGGGGGCAGATGCCACTCAGTGCTTTAGCAAACAGAGCTGAAGGCAGTTTAAGGCAATTTCTTAATGCAGCCATGACTTTTTCCAGAATGAGAACTGGTTTGCAAGGTGTGAGGCACTTGGTGCCAGTTGGCTGCTCCAGAGCTGCCTGCATGCATGGGTTGTGCCTTACGAGTTTCCACAGGGCCTTAAACGTTCTCAGCTGAGACCATCTCCTTCCAACTTTGCTTTTAATAGAGAGCAGACTTAGGTAACTTTTTCCTCTAATGTTTGAAAGGGAACCAGAATCACCTGGTAAACACTACATTATTAGACACAGTCTCTGAGCAGTCAAAATAACTCCATTTTAGACAGCTACACTTCTTCACATTGGCTTTGATGCATTTCATTTTCTTACTGTTCCAAAACCAGGTCCCTCAAGACCTCCCATGTCTCCAGCACTCAGCTGTCTGCTCTTAACACCTGCCCAGTAACAGCTCAGTGCAGAAGCAGCCAAGGCTGGAGGCACAAAAGCGTTCATTTACCCTTTAAAAGAGCTTCATCACTTTTTGCTTTAATTATGTCAGAATTGTCATTGATGGAATGGCACCCAGATGGTTAACAGAGTAAAGAGTTACTTTCTACAGCTATGGAGAAACAGGCACTTAAAATATGTTCTGTGCTAAAAATTCAAGTCACTCCAGGACCGAGTGGACTTAGTCTGCATTTACTTAAAGTTTGGCCTTTGCATTGCCATTTGATACAGTTGTTTTCTGTAGGTTACTTCAGTCCATTAGTCAGCCACTCACTTCTGGCAGGAGGCTGAGCATGTGGCACTCGCTGCAAAACTGGGAACAAATTCTGATCCACTTTATGGTTTCTTCTCCCTAAGCTCAGATAAATTCTCAGCTCTGCAAAAACATTTGGTTTCCTTGTTCCTTTTAAATCTAAATCCTCTAATAAGACATTGGTGGATATTTTTAGGGCGAAGACTTCATAGTGTTTTATTGGACTAAAAACGTGACACATCTGACTTTATAAAGTGTTGCTACAGTGCATTTTATGTTCTTTGCTTAAGAAAACCAAGTATGACTGCAATGAATACAGTAGCAAAATGTGGAGGACAGCAGTAACACACTGCAGGAGCTGTCCTAGGGTGCCAGCAGAAAGAGCTACAGGGTTTACAAACCCAGGGAAAGGTATTTTATCTTCTGATAGTAGCTGCAGGGTGTAAATGGAGTTCTTGTGATAATAGGCTCAGAACATTCTGGGAAATCAAAAAGCTGAAGTTTTCAGGTGAACCTGCTTGGACCTTTGCCTTACAAGATACCCAGAGGTCACAGTACTTTTGAACTCCAGAGTTTAATTCTATTAAAGGGATGTGGGGGGGAGGAAGTAAAGAAGAAAAAAAACAAAAACCCCATCCTGATACCCTCATAGAAGAGCTCACTCTCTAAGTGTTTAGCAATTAGCACAGGCAGAACAGAAATGGTTGATGAACCAGCCTCCCCACTCTGGCTTTGCAGGGCACACCCTCATCTCCAGACTCAGTTTTAAGTCAGCTTTTTGAGTCAAAACAAACTCCATACAGTTCCCTCTCCAGAAACCTTTTGCCAATCACTCCCCAGGTCTGGCTGTCCCCATGGGAGCTCAGCTGCTCCCCAGGAGATGGACAGAGCTCACTGTCACTTCTTATAGGGTAACAAACCAGGAACAATCATAAACAGCAGAGCCCTTTGTAAACAGACTGCCTGAGAGTGAACAAAAGTCATTTTACAGGGTCCGAGGTCTGGGGAAGTCACCACATGTGTTCAGAGATGCCAGATGGACACAGAGCACAGGGACACACGGACACACAGCACGACTCACGGCGGTGAGTCACAATATTGAAAAAGTCCTTACTTAAGTCCTTTCTTCAAAGCTTCAAAAATTTTCTTCACCTGCTGTGGCTTTGGATCCCAGATGAGTGCCCCCTTCTGCAGGGAATTATAGGCCTTGGGGGGTTTCAGTGACATCCTTGACCTCACTGAACTCCTGCTGAGGGATTTGCTGTAGAAAGAGAAAAGAAACTCAGGAAGGACGCAAACCCCAGCACTTGGGAGAAGGGAGAGGCCTGAGGCAGAACTTCAGGCTGCAAGGCCTATCTAATCCCCGAAGCATTTACTCCAAACCACCGAGTTCTGGGGCACAAGAGAACCCTTTGGCAGAGAACAAAAACCCCACGGGGCTGGCTCTGGGTGCCCAGCAGGGCAGGGCAGCTGCCAGAGCCTGGGCATGGCCTGGGCACAACCTGGGTCACCCACAGAGCCCCCAAAGGGAGCCCTGCAGAAGGGCTGGGGCAGTGCCACTCTGCCTCCCCCTTGCAGTCCAGGCAACAAACCTCTGAGCTGCTCAGGGTCACCTAAAGAGCCTCTGGAAACTGCTTTAGAAAGAATCCCTTTTCTTTGCCTGCACCCAGCATCCCTTTAAGCCATGGCTCAGAGGCCTACCTGGCTTTGCAAAGCCAACTGCCAGGCCCAGATCGCACACAAGATATAATTATCAAGGGGTTTTTTTCAGCATCTAACACCTCAGCTAATTACTTTTAAAAGCAACTGCAAAATCAAAATTAAATATTGTTTCTACCCAAAGTCCCCCACAAAGAATTTTTTGTGCCAGCCTTAGGAGTTAGAACACCCTGAAGCATCAGTTATAGACAGCATGAAAGCAGAAAATGAGCTCTGCAAATAACTCCTGCCTGGCTTACCTCTGTCTATACACTCCCCTAAACCTTGGCTATTTTTATATAGGTTTGTTAGTAATCCCTCTAAGTAAAGCCTCTAAAATAACATTACCTGCAGAAATTTCCCATTCTGCCAAAGCAAGCCAAACCAGCCAGTTCCTCTGTGGAAAGCTTTTACCTTCTCTGCATTTTCTACCCTAAATTCAACTCACCTGGAGAAATCATGAGCCTCATCAGGCTCAGCAGGGAGCCAGTGGCTGGTTTCAGTTCCAGCCATGCAAGGAGGCCTAAGGAGATTATTGTGCAGGGTGATTAAAGCCCAGGCCCAGCACACCTGGGAGCTGTCCCTAGTCCTATTACAGAAGCCCTTGAGTAACCACTTAATTTACCCTTGTCCTAAATTTCCACTTAACTCCATTTTTTAACATCTGTTTTGCAAAAAAAATCTGATAAACTAGGTGTTGCCAATCATTACTGGATACTTAATTTCTCCACATCACTGGTTGTCTTTGTTTTTTAGGATGCCTTAATGTAAAGTGTTAATTAACCAAACCATTTGGAGCTCAGGTTACCTATAACAAGGAACATAACTGTTAAATTAGAACCTTCCATTAATATTACTTTTCTTTATTATGATACTGTATCTCTGAGTATCCCATGCAAAGTGAGGGAGTTTCAACAGGAGTAACACTGGAAGGGACAGTCTAGCCAATAGCAGCATTTGAAAGAGTCTCCTAGAGGGCTCATTGCCTAAAATTCTTCCATGCTAAGAAGAAATAGCATCTAATTCCATGCTCTAGAGTACTCTAATTAGCAAGGTACCAAATAGAAGAGACAAGACAATTCTATTTGGAAATTAAAAAGCCCAAATTACTCCTGGGTTTTGCTTCATTTTGGAATTTACCTTCAGGTTTTTGAACTGCAGATCCCAAATTCGGGAAATTACTTCAGCTGGAAGTACTGCACACAGACAGGCTGGGATTTCCCAGTCCCCCTTTTCCTCAGCATCTCCCACTGGCTGCTGCAGGCCATATGAGCCCTGATGTTAAGAATCCCATTTTCATGCATTTCATACAAAAGTTAAGTAGCTGACATGGCCTGTGGGGCCAGTAGCTAAAAACTGAATGTTCTGTTCCTGCTTTCCCTTGTGAACTTGATAATTTAAGGATCAGATTTCCCACTTTATAGATAAGAGTAATAACATTTACTTCCTGTGGAGACCATTGTGGGGAAATGCACGATCGTGTGTCTGACTGAGAGACCCAAGGGGGAGCTGCTGAAGAAAAGCAAAAGCGTATTTAGCATCTGCTCAGGAACGTCCATGTGGGCCTGATTTGTGTGTCATCCTTGGACAGACCTTGCACAGGGCCCCTGCAAGCTCCTGCTGCGTTTTGCAACAGTGCCTGAGGGAGAGATAAGTTAGGAAAGGGTGATTAAAAAATGTCTTGTCTATGCCAGGGCAGGCTCTCATGTTCACTGGGCTGTGACTGCGTGTCTAGTGCAGAAATCTCCCTTATTGCAGCGATTCCTGAACAAAACTGTCTGTCTAAACACTTAAATAATGAAAAACAACATCATAAAACGCATAAAGAGAGGCACTTGGTCAGGAGAGCCTTGCAGCTCGAAGTAAGAGGATAACCCGAAGGGATTTGTGAACTCCTCTGTCTGGAGCTGTGGGGCCCTGCTGGACTGTGCTGTTGGAGAAGCAGCTGCCCACCCCTGCTCCTGGTAGATCCTTTCCCTGCTGGAACTCCCACTCTGGACTGCAGCTCAAGCCTGTTTATAGCATCTGACAGAGCTTTTCTCCAGACCTAAGCCCTTGGTGTGATATTAGATGTCTGATCTTTGCTGGGGTAATATTAATGTTCACTTTCACCAACAAATTATTTTATTCAAATTGAAGACTTCTCGGTTGCATCACAAGCATACTGGGATTTCATTTTTTGCTCATACTTTACCATGCTGTGTTTAACCAAAAGCTTATTTCAGTCCTCTGGTTCATTGAAAAGGTATTTTGTTACATGAGTCAGGTATTTTAGTGATACACAACAGGATTTTTTTGAGTACAGTTTTCCTGGAGGCACGATTCCCAATACTTCTCCGTGGTGCTGCTAAATGATTCACTTCGTTATTGCTCTAGCATGCACTGGCAGTCAGAGATCGTATTAATTTTCCATTTATAGGTCATATCTTCTAAAAGCACTCAAGATTTACAGGGATTTACAGGGATTGCTAAATTCAGAAAAGGCACGGGAGCATTTCTGGTGGAACAGCTGCAGTTTCCACACAGAGCAATGCTGCCCAACAAGTTATGAAAAGCAAAATGGGAACATCAGGGCAGGATGGTTGGCAGCAGGGTTTGGCTCGGGCTCAGTTGCAGATTTTGCCAGGATTCACCATTACCATCCCCAAGCCCAGGTGATTTTTGATCACCGTGGCTGTTCTGAAGGTGGGGTCAGCACTCAGCAGGTACTGCTTGGCTGTCAGAAGGAAGAGCTGCACCCCTCAATTTCCCAGCAGAAACGGGGCTGCTCCCAGCCTGGCCCATCACCTGTGGGCAGCGTGTCCAGCAGTGGGACAGGGCAGTCTGCTGGGAGGCACAGCTATTTAATGATCACAGCTATTTATCACGGCTATTTACCACAGCTGTTTATTGATCACTGCAGTGGCAGCACTCAGTAGTTTTAGGTGGCAGCCAAGGAACAGCATCTCCACAAAGCTGCCTCGGGTCGATGCCGTCCCAGCCTGCTGCCCAAGGATCAGGTGCCCTGGTTTTGGTGCCACTTACGCCAGTTTCCTGCTTTGCACGGTGCTGAATCCAGTGAAGGAGCAGCTCCTGCTGATCCCACCCCCATCCCCGGGGGACACAAACGTGAGCTTGACCGACATGGCTCCCAGTCAGCGAGTCTGCTGGCTCCTGGAATGAAACAGAAAAACAGATGAGGCCAAAGCTTCTTGGCAGTTCTTGTGCTGCTGCAAGTGGTGAGCTGCATGGAAGTGGAAAGTCAAAACAACACACAGCAGAATAAACTGAAAAAAAGGGCTCGTCTGCAATTCACGTTTCCTCTGTTGCCATCCGCAGTACAATTAATAAGGGACTGAGTAGTCTAAAATGAAATCTCTCATGCCCTCTTCAATTTCTGATTGGTTTTACAAACTCACTCTGCAAAAGCCAGAATAGCCTCACTTCAGAGGCTCTCTACATTTCTGCCTTTTTAAAAACCCAGTAATTGTCCCAGTGCTTCAGGAGTCCAGGCCAACCTGTGTATTTCCAAATCAGTGTGGATGCCAGAACAATACTTAAGCTGTAGACTCAGCCAGGTCCAAAAAGCAGCTCCTTGCATCTGTGCAGAGCCACACTGCAGTCAGTGGTAGAGCTGGCTGTGTGGTGCTTGAGCCCAAAGGCAGAAGTCTGGTTTCAACAGTAAATTTCAGGTTCATGCTCCTCCTCTGGCAGGGTTTCCCTTGGATTGCTCTCTGGTTTTCCATCAGTCAAACTCTTTTGCTTTTTTGGAGAATTGTGTTCTCTTCCATATGTCCATAGAATCCAAGTCCCAATATAAGTAACAGACAAATCCTTCAAAGCAGCTGTAGAAAATCACCCAGACAGTTCATATACAGAAAAATTCCCTTCCTTTCCCCTTCAAGCTGGTGTAATGTAAACACCACAAGTGAGTAAATCTGGGTATAACAAAAAGCTGGAGGATGTCTTTGGAGAGAGAAGTCCAAGCTGCAGGAAGAAGCTCTGCATGCTGCATGCAGAAGCTGGTCCCACATTACAGAACGGGCTCTTCACCACCTTTCAATGGAACTGCACAGCCCTTGTACTCTCTCCCTTTGGAAAGATCCTCCTTAACACCCTAAATCAGACCTTGGACTTGCATCATAGCACAGCTGAAGTTTCAAAATATTTTCCATTCTTCCCTCTAGTTTTCAGATGTTTGTAAGCCTGTGAACTGTCACCCCATCAAAAGGATCATTAGCCTGAAAAAAGCATGCAACTTACTGAAAAATGTAATTGCATAACAAGCTGTTAAAGGAAGAAATAAAAGGAATAGCCTCGTGGCTACTGACCACATCCCTCATCAAGGCTCAGCCAGATTCCCAGGATCTATTTTTCAGCTCTTTAACCTGGGAAACTCAGTTCATGTGTATAAGGCAGGCAGAAAGTGCAAGAGCAGCTGCTCTAAGGCCTGCCTAACATGAGACTGAAAGCCTTTGGAGCACACAGATAGGGAACAAACAAAACCAGGCAGACCCTTGGCAGGGAGCAGGAAGTGGAAAATGATCAGAAGACTCCTGAAGTAAAATCTGTGGCACTGACCTCCAGATGTGAAGGACCCTGTGGGAAATGTACAGAGCCCCAAAACTCAATTAGCGAAAGAACTGAATTGCCCAAACTGCCTAGACCTGACCGTGTGTGTTTATAAATCAAATGCAATCCTGGACTTCCAGAAGATGCAATTCAGTAGAAGCCAGAGATGCCTCGGCCCTCACAGGGGCATGGCCAGAAGCATTTCAGCCCCTCCGGGGTCATTCACTCTCTGTGACTGCCCAGAGCTCCATCCCCAAGGCCGCTGACCCCGTCCTGTCCTGCTCCAATGCACTGCTCCTCTCAGAAGCGATTCACAAGCACAGCTTCCCACTGCCCTGAGCATTCAGAGAATTTCAATAAAGCACCATTAAAGGGGTTCTCTTTCTTGCTTCAAAATAATGCCAACGAGGCCAATACCTCTTGGTACACACTTGCACATGTATTTTTTGTAGAGACCTGGAAATCTTATGGCTCATTTCACACTTCTGAGCAGAAGACCATAAGTTGGATGTCAAGAAAACATTTTATTTGTAAGGAAGACTTATAAATGCAGTTGTTTAAACAGAGGGGTTTGCTAGCTGGAGTGTCTGTGTAAAAGTGCTGAGCTGCACAAGTGCCCCTGAGCAAAAGCATCTGGACGCATCTCAAATTCTACTGTCCCTTTAGGGTAGAAATAAATCAGATAAAGACCCCCACAAAGCTCAGTTCAAATCTGCCTTCCAACCTGGAACCTCTGCTGTGCAGGCCAGTGTGTCCAAATCCCATAAAAACAGGGAGGATGCCTGGGGAGCAGAGGAACTTGCCCTCTTTTACTCTCCCCCAAAAGCACGGAAGGTGAATTCAGCAGTTAGCCAGGGGCTGCATGTGCAGAGCACAAAAACAGCAGCACAAAATGAAGGAGTCCATTGCCAGGGGCTACTGGAACACCAAACTACAGGAAAAGCTGTGGAGTCCTGACAAAGAGTTACAGAGCCTGTGAGTCTCGGGCACACCTCAGGGACTCACTGACTCGAAGTGTGATTTGTACAACTGAGCCTCGGGTCTCAGGAATGCATCTTTAAGTTAAAAAAGGTTTTTTTCAGGTTAACAACCTTGTTTCAGAGGTGCATTTGCCATAACAGCCTGTTGGTGTCTCAGCTTTGGTGTCACCGAGTGCCCGGGCAGGCTCTGAGTGGCAAGGACACTCAGACTGCATCCTCTGCTCCCTCTCTCTGAGGCTGAGGATGTTCCTCCAGCCAAATGACCTTCACCTTCTACAAACAAAATCATGGTGTCTGTTTGTGTTTATGGCTAAACTTTTCCAGCCCCACTCACATCTTTAATTGTTTCTGGGCACAATGGTCTCAACAATTTTATGAGGAAAATATGACTCACCGGCTTCTTGCAAAACGTTTCTGCTCGTGTTTTGTGCTTTAAATTAGCAGCCATGTTTTTGTGTTGGTGTCTCCGAGAGGTCCACCTGGTGAACCCTCGTGTTTCCCTAAAGTTTGTGATGTTCCAGCTGTGAATGGGCAGTGGGTAGGGGACACTTCCTCCTGCTTGTGTTTCTTCACAAACTGCACCAGCTTCTACTTCCCTCAGCTGCTTGTGGGCTCTGGCTCTGCACAGGGCTCCAGAGCTCACCTGCTCCTCACTGGCCTGGCACAACAACAGCCAGTCTGAAATCAAGCAAATTATTGTCACTATAGAAAATAAACATAATTTTATTCATAAATATTACACTCACTTGACTTGGAAAGACAAGAGAGCCATTTTATGCCCTTGCTGTGGGAACCAGAGTTGATTTCACTTTCTATTATCACAACATAATACTTAATTCAGTATCTGTAAGCCCAACAGTTTATTGCAGGGACTGCAGCCTTCGTGCCAAAATGTGGGGCTTAGATTTGTGCCTACCAGGAGACTCCCCTGGTGGATTTGTGCACAGCAGAGCACAGAAGTTTATTGCAGAGTTGCCACCTGGATTCTACGTCTTTTATAGCAAAATTCACCTCATGACAAGCCAAACACACGTGCCAGTGGGCTCTACTGGTTCTGCACCATCTGCTGAAACTCAGCTTTCACTGCACAGAACCAAAACCTGCAGTGATTCAGAACAGGAACATTTAGGGCCTTCAGAGACCTCCTCTGGACTTTAGGAATGAGCTGTGATTCCAACTAATCATTGGCTGTTTCAGAAAATACTTCAGTCAAAGCTGCTAAGTTTTCATTCTGCTTCCCTGAATTTATTACAAATTCCACCAGAACAGTTTTGCTGCTACAATTGCATCAGGATCAGGGTTTTAACTGAAAGGAATATGTACTGCAAACACTTTGTGGGTGAAAAGACAGCCCTAACATAATTACACCAGAAAATCTTTAGCATCAGTTAAATTTAAGATGTTACAAACTGGGCTATGTTTGCCTACAATCACACTGATGTAATCACAATTATTTTTCCTCTTGCTTCTTTCAAAACTCAGGGACAATGGATTTAACCGACCCTTGAGAGTGCTGCTGGTGGGTGCTGTCCAGAAACACTTGCAGCAGACAATGGCATTTGTCTTTCATGGCACTGATAAAGAAAAAAATCAGATCACTCTGTATCACAATCCTGCCAAAGATTCTGAACGAAGTCCCAGGGCTGCTCCAGGCCTGAACCAGTAAAGCTTTTTGGATTTCAATGCACTGTGGAATAGGTGGAAATGTCTGGGCCTTGGCACTCACTTTGCAGTGCTGGACATGAAAAGAATCTGGAGCATCGAACGAATGAGAGGTGATAAGGTCCTGCTCAGCCCTCCTGGCCCTGGAGGGGGCTCTAAGGGAGGCTGAGTGAGGCAGGAGTGAAGGGACCGTCCTGGCACAGCCCGGGCTGAATCCTCTGGGAAAATCCAACTGTGCTTAATCTGTGCACTCCAGCATTCCGCAGGGAAACCATTGACCTCGGCAGCAATGTCTGCTGTGCTGCATAAACATTCCAAATTTATCATTCAAACCCCTCGCGTTTCAAGCAGCTTTGTTCAACTGTTTGACAAACGTTCTATTTATACAGTCATGGGCAGGACTAAGAAAAAATTCTCTGGCTATTTTCAAGGGAAGAAAAATCATTTGAATTAGGGTGACATACTGAGTTTTTATCTGGGAAAAGAGATTTGTGAAAAGGGAGAGAGGGGGCACAAACAGCTTCCACCGGTTCATCAGACATCTCTGCTGGGCTAGGATGGAGCAATATGAGCAATTACATCACAGTTTTGCTGCAGACGGAAGCTTTTGCTCCCCTGTGTAGCTGCACATGTTCCACAGAACTTCTTGACCTAAGCCTGTTTAACTCAGATTATGAGATGGGCCCTTTACTTTACACCAGATTTACACCTGTCAGATTGTACTTTGAAAATGCCAAATGGTTCAGGAATATAATCCCATTCTCATAGGTACTTTAGGCTCTTAGAAGATGCTTCAATTGATTTTTAATAAGAATTACATTCAGAGCTTGCATTACCTAGAAAGACAGGACTTCAGTGTGTAACTAGTTTCGGTACTTTTGCAAATTTTATCTATGCAGATTCAACTCTTGAATATATATTTAAATACTGCAGATCTGACACACTTTCCTCCTAGCCATACTCAAGCCATTAAAAGAAAATCAGATAAACAGCTTTGATCCAAGTTATTGCTTTACTCATTAGGTCCTCCCAGAGCTTCATGCCAGCTTCTGGAAATGGCGTTTTGGAGTCCAGGCTTCCTAGGCCGCAATAAATTTAAATATCACAGGCAGTGCTCTCAGACAGCTCGTCCCGTGCTGGAGGTCAGGTCTGATGGCCCCATTCCTAAGGGGTTCTTTGAACACAGGGCTCGGATTTCAAGTCTGGGATGAGCTGCTTTTCAAGCCTGCACCCCAAATGCTCCTGTATTTCCAATCACTTTCCATCTCAGCACTCAGCTCCAAGCTCTGTTCTCAGTGACAGCGTGCACATCCAGAGGAAATTAATCAGCCATTTATTCCAGATTCCCAGCAGAATCCGGCAGCAGAAATTGGCCTGGCCTAGTTAATGACCTGGAAATTATTTTCCAAGATGATGCAGCTGCCAGCGAGCACTGAGGGCTCAGCATGGGTCACCCCGTGGACCGTGCCCCTTTCCCACATGGAAATGTGTTACCCAGGATCACAGCCGGCTGTAAACCCCCCTGTGACCTTCTGGTAGTGTTGGATTAAGGAAAGCCACTGTGATTGCCCATTACCAGATCCTGGTCTCCATCCTGTGCCAGCCCGTGGCCACGTTCCCGTCCCAGCTCTCCAAGGTGTGGGAGCCCTCCATGGACTCTGGCTTTCCTCAGGGGGAGGCACAGGACTATCCCCCCCTTACCAGCTGATTTACGAGCCCAGGCCTGGCTATGCTTCTCTGGTTTCAATTTCCAGCTCACTGACACACTTGGGGAGCTGAATCAGGGATTCAGGAATGCTCAGGCTCCGCAGGCAGGCCTGGTCTGCAGCTTTCCCAGCGCTGGCACACCCGAGGGTGCAGCCAGCCCCTGTGAGATCCCTGCAGCCCCATTTCCTAAAGAGGAGGAGAGCAGTTCCTCAGTGATGAATAGGCTCCTCAGTTTGGGACAAAGGAGGATTGGCCTGGCAGCCAGGCCCTGAATCCCACCAGTTCCAGCCTTGAGAGATTCCTCCTTGTTCGTTAGGAACCTAAGGACCCTTCCTCTGGAATACAGACCTCCCTCTCCTTGTTTTCCCCAACCTGTGCCTGAATGTGTGTTACAAACAGACTTCTCAGGAGTGATCAGTCTCCAGCCAGCCTTCCCAGGCAGGAGCCATCTCCAGGTTAATTACGACACAAGGAAAGTCCTTCATCCCAGCCTTAGGGTTGTGGAAAGCCCCAGGGCAAAGTCTCAATAGCAGCCACATGATGGGCAGGCAAATGCTTTGTTATTACACCGAGAAGGGTGATTTATCCAAACCAGATGACAAACTTCCAGCAAGAGTGAAATCTGATGTCCAACAGTGTGTGGGATGTAATTTGTTATCTTCAGAAACTGCATCCTGTGAATCACAATCTCCTGGTGCCACTGAAGTGGGACAAACTGTCATTTACCTGTCTGACCAGGAAAATTGTCCCTTTACTGAGAATTGAACCATCCAGCCCACTTCCTATGGCAACCATGGTTATTCCCACAAATGTTACCAAGATAGTCTTGTGCCACAGAAATAATGAAGTGGCTAAGCTAGGCTCAGTATCCCAAAGAATACTGGAAATAGAGGAAAGGTATATAAAATTTCATTGAAGAGAGAAATAGAAGGGAAAAAAGGTTTATGCTTTAAAGCCAAATATTTACTTGTGGAAAAAACCAAGAACTTTGAATATGGGTATATCTGTACTTTTCCCTTCATTTGTTACCAGTTCCTAATACACATGCTCTGGCATTCATGGCCCACATTTTTTATGCTGTTTTTCCCTGCTTTTATTTGGCTTGGGCTTGTTTTTAATGAGGTGAACTTTGTGCAGCCCAGCTCTGGCTCCTATAAAATCTGTCTTAAATGGCCAGATTTAGTGATTTTTGTGTGGAGAGAAAAAGCCCTCCATGCTAACCACACAGCTGTGCTTGGAACCAGATGTCTCAGCCCCTTTAAACGGAGCTAATGAGGACAGGGGTATGGTCAGGAAAGCTCCTGTCTAGATCTTGCCTTTGGAATTACGGGCAGGGTGCTGCAAGGCCTGATGCTGCCACGGCAAGGCAGGGGAGGAGGATGGGAACTCCCCCAGGAGGAAAATCTGCAGTGCTGTTCTGGCTCGAAGGCTCTTGCACCCCCCAGCTCTGCTCATGCCAAGGTCACTTCCACCCCCTTGACTCACAGGGCGCAGGGTCCCTCAGGTGACAGGATCTGGCTTTAACTCACCAAACCAACCTCTGACAGAGACCTGGGGCTGGCTCTGGGACACCTTTGCCTTCAACAAGGGACTCTAAATTGCCTCTCTCAAGACTTCTGTGGAACACAAAGCTGACCAATTCTTCAGGATCAGACACTGTGAAAACTTCTGATAGAAATCCGTGAATAACTTTGGATAGAAATCTGACTAAACAAGAACATTCTTTAAACTAACTTTGCCCATCAGTGTGTTTTTAAAATATAAAGGGTCGTCTGCCGCTAGTCCAGAAAGAGATAAGATTTTTAGGATCATCCCTTCTCTGCCCAGTCTTGCTCCCATCAGAGTCATTGGGAGCATTGCCATCACTTCAGAGATGATGAACAAGGCCTTGGAGGTCAGGATTTGGCACTCAAACTGGAAAAATACGTAAGTGTGCCTTTTCTCCTTTTCTCTTTTAGAATAGATACATCAGATTCTCCCTCTGGTGCCTAGCTTAAGCATCTTTAAAATAATGATTCTGGATTTGTCTTCATGTGCTCTTCATCAGTCCTTTCCCTGCAGCGTGGAGCAGGTCCCTTGCACGGAGCCACAGCAGCAAAAAGGAATCTTCTGCTGAGTAAAGTCTTGTGAGACAGTCATTGCATGCAGAGGCAACTGGGTTTAGTGGGGCCCTAGTTCCCCTGGGGACTTCCATAATATAAATTATTAATAATAAAAATAAACATTGGCTAGCTTGAACTTCTCTTCATTCCCTTAGAGCTTATTTTTGTGATGGAATTAGCTAAATAAAGCCCACTTGAAAGAATGTTTAATTGCAAATTCTCCAAAGAAAACAAAATGGAACTAATTGGTTCTTAGATATTAAACATTCAAAAAAAAATGGCTTTGGAAACAGCTGACAGAGTAACGTGCATTAGGATACAAATGGTGCAGTGAGCAGTTGAGGAAAATGCAGTCTAAACTGGACTACATTGACTTTTCAACCAGATTTTCAAGTTTTGTCAGTCTGGTCCTGCCTAGAAGATGGCTTTGGATTGTTTCAAACCTAAACAGGATTACAGCAATGCTCTCTGGAAAATTATAAAATCAGAGGAGGCAAACTTGTGGGCTGCATCATTTGCCCAGGAAACACTACAGACCTACAGTGATTGCTGCTTCCTGGAGTGCCCCTTAAACCTCTCCCACCCTGAAGAAGACATCCTAGCAAGGGCTGTTTCAAGTGGTTTTTCTGAAGTTGTTTTCCTGCAAGTCTGGCAGGGAGGGCTCCCAAACCAGTTCTGACAGCACATCTCCAACGGAGAGTGGCTGGGCCCTCCATCTGAGATCTGCCCCGGCCTCTGCAAACTCCCTTCTTCAGCCCTGGGTTTTGTTGTTGCTCTTTAATTCAAGTATTTCACAGCCAGCAAATAGAAAGAATCTGTTTGGTCATGTGAAACCTCCCTTTTCATATTCATTAAAAGTTAAATAGTTGCCACACTTATTTCAGAAGCATTTCTAGCAAGACGAGGAAGTGATGGCTCTATTGCGACTGAAATTTGTAAACAAAAAATCCTCTGCATCAGAAGGGAGCAAGAAGTAGATAAGTTATAACCAAAATCATACAGTCAAGACAAGTTTAAAAATTAACGAGTGGTAGAAGAATTTTTCTCTGGAGGGCTGCAGTGTGCAGTGAAATCAGACCCGTGCTCAGGCAGTGGAGGTGCACTGTCACATCAGCAACATGTTTACTGCCCCACTTATCAATGACTGACAGCAGCGAGGCCTCTGCCAGAGATAACAAATTCCTGGAAGTGTCAGGCCCCCAGAACACCCAGCCCAAGCACACCAGAGCTGCTCCCTGGAAAATAAAAGGGCAGACGCGACTGGAAGTGCCGAGCAGAAGTTGCTCAGCAGGATCAGTCAAGATCAAACCACTTCAACATTTAGGCCAAAAGCGAATGTAATTCAAGGTCCCTTGAAATGTTATGAGTACCATCAACAAACACGGCCAGAGTCACTCATGAAAATGCATTTCAGCTTTGTGCACAAAAAAAATCAATCAGCTCTCTGTCTCAGACCTCTTCAAAGGCTGTGAACCCGATTGTTTGTTCCCCAAGGACCCAAAGCTTTTACTGCAGCTAACACATCTGCTTAGTGTTTCCTATTTTTCAGCATCACAAGGAGATTTCTTAGACCTTAGACTGGTTTACTCAGCATCCACGCGTAAGGACCAAACAAAGCTCCAGCAGAAGAAATAACTGAGCTCCTCTGCCAGATTATTTCTCCCTCTCTCCCCAAAGGGCAGTCCTGGCAGACAGAGTGTTCTCACAGCAGTGTTTTGCCAGCATAGCTGTATCTTTATGGGTTTCATTATTCAGCGTTCCTCTTGCTGCTCACAGCTATGCCAGAACATTTTTAACAAGAGCTATCCAACCCCACAAGAAAGCTTGGATGGTGTAAGACACCTAGGCCAGGTTTGAGAGGTGTGAGCAGCCTGCAGGTGATATAAAAACCCTTCCACATGTATCTGTACTCCCAGCACCTCACTGCTGTCCAAAACTGCCAGGAGTGCTTTGGTGCAGTTCAGGGAGAGGGAACACAGGAATAGATGGTAAATGCATCATCCATACCCACACAGCTATTGCTTAATCAGACTCACAGAGTATCCTGAGCTGGAAGGGATCCACAAGGATCATCACATCCACTTCCTGCTTGATTGTTAATTTAAGGAGTAAATCACACAGTTTACACAATGACACAATCACAGCAGCAACGGCAGGCAGAGCATTCAGTGTTCTAACAGAAAAATGGAGTTTTGTTCCATGTGACTTGGCTTACCCAAGAGGGATATTTTACAAGAAGATACAGTTTTACTGTATTGTAAACATAATTTGACAATTACGGGTCAAAGTATCCTCGCTTATTGTTTTAAATGAAACTAAAATAGTCAAATTCATCCATACACACACGGGGAAAAGATCCATCATGTGTTACTCCAGCTCTGGAGAAGACAGCACAGGAATTGTGTCTGAACTGGAGCCCTCACCAGAAGATGTGCTCCTTACAGTTGTGGTTTTGTTCTTGAAGAACCCAAGCTCCGGCAACTTTGAGATACTTTGCATTGCTACTTCAATGTTTTGCACTTCTGCTGTTTGTTTACAGGCAGCTGGGATGCCCGCACTGCTCTTCTAAGGTTAATGAAATTCTTCTTTATTTGTTAACAAATGACGTTGTTGCACAACACATTGGCATGTGAACCCTTCAGAAAGAGGGAGAGGCACAACCCAGCCTCAGTGGAATTAGGAAGGAGCTCCAGTGACCTCGGCAGAGTTACACAGAGGACAGCTCTGTTGTCTCAGTGGCTGCCGTGCCTCACTGAAGGGACATTTCTGCGTGCCAGGGCCCTTCGGAGGTGGCATCACCTCCCAGACCTGTGTTGGGGCTCCATGTCAGACAATGCACAGTGACAGATTTCCCCCAGCCTGGGGGGGGAAACATTTCAGAAATTCAGCGCACGGGGAAACTGAAGGTTACTGAGGTGGTGTTCTTTCTGCACTAGTAGAGGTACAAACCTATTCACGCCAACATTAAAGCAGCAAATATTCAGATTTTAAAGCACACTGAGGCCTTGGAATTGCCTCCCTGTTCATCTGTTCAGGCCCAGAGATGATATTTCCCTCTTCAAGTCCGTAGCAAATTCAATAATAAAACAGAGGTTATGTAAGTGCAGAGAATTATGGAAAAATATAAGCGGAAAGTACATAGTTTTAAAATTCATTTGAATAACTCCAATACAGCTGAACTGATATTATTCACACTTTCCAGTCTTAGTCAATACTGGATTGAAACCAAGCACAAGACATTTCAGGCCCAAAGGAGGTTTTTAAGAAAATTACAAGTGCCTATATTTCTAGTTTACAATGTCTGTCTGGGAAAGCTCCACCGCCCGGGGAAACACCAAGCTACCTTCTCGTGGGATCAGACAGGAGAGATGTGAACTAATTAAGGGCACCTTGGGATCAGCTGTAAACACAGGGGCTGATTCCACCCCAGAGCTCCCAGAGCAGAAACCTGGATGCAAATACCTGCGGTGTGACAGCAAACAGGGCCGCAGGGTCAGAGCCACACTTGGCTCTGCGAGTTCATTTCCAACCTGTGCAGACACAAAGCTCCGGGCCCAGCTCTGCATTCCTTCCGCAGCCCGGGCTGGAGCTGTGCCTGAGGAAGGAATGCAGGAGAGGAACGAGCTCTTATCGGCCTGGCAGATCTGGCTGGGTGCTGGAGATGCCTGTGCCGCTGCCAGGAGTGCAGTGTGGGACATGGCACGCAGCCTGGCCCCGCAGCCAGGAGATCTCCCTGCTCTGGCAGCACACTGAGAGAAGGCAAAACTGCTCTCAAAAGCACGAGGAGCTGCTCCTAACTCGGGGATACCTGGATATGTTTCTGTTATAAACAACTTTGATCAAAGGAAAAGTGAAGATCCCAGATTCGTAAAAAATGAGGAACAAAGGGAATAAACTGTGTATTCCCACACTCAGGGCATTTGAAAGTATGGCTACAAGTAAAAAGACTGAATAATCATAAATCTCACAGAGGGAAACACTGAACACACAAATGAGGGCAGAAGGTTTCTGGGGATAACTCTGTGTGTCATTCCCCCCATACCGTGGGCAGCACTGTGCACACAACCGCTTATGGCAAAATCTTTCCCTCACTCCAAAGAGACACGAACTTCACCTTGGCTTTTGGTAAGACCAACCAGTCCCGGCTCTGTCAGCTCCACAGCCAGCAGTATTTCAAAATGGGCAGGGACAAAGACCTCCCAAATGCATGAGGGACAAAGGACTGGGGAAACAAAGCTCTTCGTGTGTGGATTGTGGCCTTTTTAAAATTTTCCCAGGGCTGGGAGCTTCCTGGATGTTCCTCTCGTTACTCCCCCCAAGCAGAATGCAAAGCTGTGGTCAGAAAAGTGAAAAGGACATATTAAGGTAATTCACACTGCATTTTGTTCAGACAAGTATTTTCATAACAGTTGAGAAAAGAGTACGTTGAATAGAGTATCCACTGTTTTGAGAAAAAGAAATGCTAGCTAAAATCAAGGGCTTTGGCTACTTTAAGGCTTCCTAGGCAAGATTAAATCAAAATATTTCCTGTAAACATTCCCTCTTTTCATCAGCATGTCAGCTGTAGTAAGGAGAATGTGATCCTAATTCTCGGCATCAAAATCTGGGATAACTTTATAAAGTCAAATATTTTCTTGCTTTCACAGAAACAACTATGACTGGAAGTATTTTCCAAGGCATGTTGCAAGTGGAGGTAAGTAAATCAGCTAGTACATTGCACATTTTTAAAGGAAAAAAAGTTTCTAAAAATGAATCAGGATTTAATAACACATGTCTCTGAGGTACGTAAGTCATGCCCATAATAGAATATTTTTCAATTTTCAGCCCTGTATAGAGAATTTTAAACCACTAGCAGATGTATGAAACAAAAGCAAAATTGTCCCTTATGCTCTGCTGTGCGCACACACAGATAGAAACAGGGAAACCAAGGAGAGGCTCTCAAGCATTTTCCACAAGAAAGACAATTTGCTCACAATTCCTTCTCCCTTTAAATTGTTTCTGTGGCAACACATCTGGTGCTGTAATTCCGGGCCAGAGCATTAACTATCCTGAAAGAAGAAAGTTATGTTGTTGTTCTGCCTGCAGGAATGTGAAGCAGAGCGAGATCTTTGAGCACACGTAACCAGGTCACCCTCCCTGCCTTCCCAGGCACAGAACTTCAGCTGTGGCTGTTTATGCACAGCTTCAAATTGCAACTTTTAAAACAGTTCACCAATGGTGAGAGAAAACCCTCATGGTTTTCTATAAGCCAGGGTTTTTTTAAATAAAATGATGAGTGCTTTGCTACTGCTGTTCCTACTGCGTGAAATAAATAAATTATTCAGCTGAGAGGAACAAGGTTCACTCCCTAATCACAAACATGGCTCTCCCTGGGTAATGGAGCAAGATCCATGTTGGTTTCTGATGGCCCAGCACTAAGCAGCATGTTGTGGAAATAATGGAAGTAGATTTTTGCTACTTCATCAAGCAGATCAGGGTTCATGGAAAGAACATATCTGGTGAGCAATAAAACAGCCCTGACACAGTCACTGTCCCAACAATAATTGCATATGTTCTCCATAAAATAGTTTTTATTATTTAATTTGAAACAGCTAAATTCACATCTAGAGCACTTACACATAAATCTGTTTGCTAACTACACTCAGGGTATTGCTTTATTAATGACAAGATATCTTTGTGTTCTGATCTTCTAACTTACTAGTGATTTAGTGCCTTGTCTGTCTGAAAACCAAGTGTTTGCCCCAAAAAGTTGAATTGAATCAAAATTACAGTTTTCAGGCATTCTGTCTTTGAAGACATACTGGTTTAAAGCAGTCTGTCCTCAGGGAGAATAAACTGGCAGCAGAAATGGAAAAGTTGGACAGAAAGTGGCTAAAACCTGGTATTTCATAAATATGCATGTCCCTTTTGTGCTTCCGGAGGCAGCATCTGAGGGCGGGAAGTGAAGCCAGGGCCCCGAGCACCTGTAGCCATTAAAGGCTGCCTGATGGCCTCTGCACGACTTGCTGTCTCTCATTTTGGATTGTCACCAGCCAATCACCTTCCAAAATCCACTGCTGGCCAACAGCAGCCTGGATCACTCAACTCTGTCTGTTCCCCCTTTCTCAGCCTTTTGGCTAAGATCGAGTGTGCAGATTTAACTAATATTAAACCTATGATTTTATACAAATTATTTCCTTCACTTCCAGGCTTTCTATTTCTTTCCTCCAAATGGAACAAATTACTAACCCTGCTGAGCAGAGCTCCTCCTCCCTCGCTTTGTCTTGGATAACTTTCTGCACCCAGAGCCTGTTCTGTCCTGGTGCTCTGTGACCTCACATTGTCACTCCTCAGACCCCTGAGGAAGAGATTCGTGAGGATCACAACTTTCCCCTCCCCACAGACTGAGCCTGGTTTCCCTTTCTAGCCAGGGTGGCTCTGTTCCACTGCTCAGACCCTTTACAAGGATAAGGCAAAGGAATTGTGAAGGAATCAGCTGTGGAAGGGGATGCAGTGACACTGGTGGGTGTGCTGTGACAGGATCCCAGCTCCCTGCCCGGATTGCTCTGAGGAACCCGGGGCTGGGGAGAGCTCTGTAACTGCACAGCTGCTGTCTGTGTGGACAGCAGGAAAGCATCCCCTCGCCAGTGTCCCCGAGGGAGCACATTGCATAACTCCCTGCTCGGCCTCTCCCCGCTCCCGGCTCTGTGAACAGAACACCTCTGCTCCCCTGCAGCTCCCGAACGGCCCAGAACGGAGCACTGGCCAGGGTGCAGGACCTGTCACCTCAGGGAAGCCCTTTCAGTCCCCAGAGGGATCCAGGCTCTGACTGAGGGAGAGTGTGGCCACGTTAACTGTTCATCACCAGCTCTCCCGTGCTGCTTCTCCCAGACCTGGGGCAGAACGAGGCCAGGCCTGACTCTCCACGCCAGCTCCAGCCCATGCTGGCAGGTTCTGTGCAGCTTTTTCTGCACTGCCACACGTGGTGCTGATGTCACTCCCTGTGCAGAGCTGAGAGCAGCAGCACGGAAGGGATGAACTGCTCGGCCCAGAGGAGGAGTTTCTCAGTGCACACTCTTTTAGCCACAGCACCTCTCTCGGATGTGCCTCTCTGTCCAACAGGCAGTATTGCCTCAGACACATCTTGCAGTGTTACTCCCCTTGAAAATGATCTTCCTCTGCTTTGCTTTTTTTTTTTTTTTTTTAATAAAGGGCTTTCAAAAAAAAAAAATGTAAAGCACCTCATCAATAGGTGTAGCTCCCATTTTGCAGCTGTGAAAACACAGGTATGGATGGATTAAGTCTTGATCCCAACAAAGGAAATGACGGAATCAGGAGCTGGGGTACTGGTGCTGGTTCAGTACTCAAGAAATGGCTCCAGAAATATGCAACCTTATTTTTCAAATTCCTTCAAGTTTCTTTGGTTGATGAACAACTCTACTTCCATATGGCCCAACTTATTTAAAACACTTTTTAAAAGGGGAAATTAAACTCTGAATCAAAATGCAGCTGGGCTGTGACCCAAAACCTCAACTCGTATTTATACGAATAAGCAATAAAAGAAAAAAAGGCAAATAAAATGTAATCTTTGCACAGACAAAAAGAGTTAACTAAAATATAACCAGCCCATGCAAGCACACCTCCAAAAGGCCAACTCTATGGGATGGCACAAACCTTGTCCTGCTCCTCTCACTGTTCCACCTGCTCCAGCCAGGTGCTCCTCTGCCAGGGGGTTCCTGGGTGTTTCCTGCCGGGAATGCCTTTACCCCGGGTAAAAAACTACCGAACCTCTCTGCCTCTGCAGGAATGTCAGCATCCTTTGAAGCGTGCCCGCTTAGAGATGCCCGCCTGCCCCAGAGATGTCCGAGTCCCGCCCCAGGTGTCCGTACCCCGCAGAGGTGCCCGTCCCCTGTCGGTAGCTCGGCTCTCACCCGCCGGGTGCTGCTCGGTGCCCAGGTGAGTCCCACCCTCCCTGTCCGTGCCCAGGTGAGTCCCACCCTCCCTGTCCGTGCCCAGATGAGCCCTACCTGCGCGCTGTCCGTGCCCAGGTGAGCCCTACCTGCGCGCTGGGCGGCGGGCGCGGAGCGCGGCTCGGCTCCGCTGCCGTGGCGGCTGTCGCGGCTGTCGCGGCGGGTCCGGGTAGCCGGGCTGGCCCCGATAGCCGCCGCTTATCGCCGCTGCTGCCGCCCAGCTGGGCTCCGCTTCCAGGAAGCCGCGGCTCCGGAGCGCTTGTTTGCCGCTGGATGCCGAGGACTCCGTCCCGCTCGCTGCTTCCCTTCCTCTCTCCCTCCCTCCTTCCCTCCCTCCCTCGCTCCCTCCTCCGACCCCCCTCATCCTGGCAGGGGGGCTGGGAACGCGCCGCTCGGCTCCAGCTCATGCCGAGCCGGCGGTCACGGCCCGGACCCTCTGCTGTTAATCAGGAGCATCCCCGGCGCCCTCTCGCTCGCTCGGGCTGCTCCACGGCGGGTTCCGCGGCGCCGCAGGGCAGCGCCGGACCGGCAGCACTGGCGGGACACCCGTCCCTGCAGCCTCGGTCACCCCCGCTCCCCCGACCCCGGCTCTTACCCCTTCTGCTCAGATCCGTCCTGCCGTGCCCAGATCCCGCCTTTCCCACCTGCCCCATCCATTGCTCCCTCCTCCGCTGCCCTCACCCCACACTGTCTCTTCACATCCCTTCAAAGGTTCCCTCCTTACAGCCCTCGGTCACACAACGCCAATCATCATCATCTTTCTTTCTCTTATTGCCTCCTGCCCTTCCCCATCCCACCCTTCCGTGGGTTTGCTGCTGCTGAGGAGGTGTAATTTGCTCTCTTTGATTCTCCGCTGACCAAAGCGTGCTCAGAGTCCTTCCTGCTGCACCCACTACTGACCTCCTTCTTGCTTCCGCGGCCGGGGACTGCTGCTTGGGAATGAGCTCCCCTCTGACACCTTCCTAGCCACCTTCCTAGCAAAAAGAGGTGAAGCTGTGATGCAGAAAGCAGGCTGGAATCTCCCCGTTCCTTGTCTCACCCCCACGCTCACACCTCTCTCCTGGACAACGCCTGGCCGGGCCTTTTGCAAACACCACACACAAACCTGTCCTGCCCTGGGCACTGCACCGTGGGCTCTGCTGGGGCTCATCCATCTTCCATTCTGCCCCGGTTTGCAGCAGCACTTCCCCGTGCTGACTGACTGACTGACAGCCCGGGATGCCAGACACGCCCCATGGGGAAAATGAGCTGACTGCACGGAATTTGGCCGTGCCCTGATGATAACTTTATCAGTAATAGTGTTTGCTTCCCTCGTGACCATGCTCTGCAGCACCCAGGATGCACATCCTGAAACCCACCCCATGCAGGAGGCTGAAACACAAACTGAAGTTCTCAAAGCTCCAGGTGACCAGAGATCCCCCGCAAGAACCTCTTACGGCAGGGTTACTCTTTTCTTTCACAGTTCTTTATGAAGTTGGTCAGGATTTGTATTTTCCTGTGCACATGTTTAAAGGGAAGTCTTGAAAGGGGCAGAGGAAGATTTCTTGCCCAGCTGAACACGCTTTGAAGGAGAGGCGTGAGGGAACTGACACACATGAAAGTGAGAGCAGTAAGACACAAAACCAGATGGGCAGATGGAGCTGCCTGAGCCAACAATTCAAGGGCTCTGGTTTTTACATGTGTTGGAAAGAACTGTGCTGAGATGCAAGCCGAAGTGGCTTTCACAGCAGGCCTTCAAACTGCAAAAGGCACTGATGGCACACCATGGATGTCACAGCGGGGGTACCCAGAAAACGAAGCAAGGACATGCAAATACGTGGCTTTGTACAGGTAAGTACACGACATGCCAATAATCACAACTCTGCTAACTCTTAGCTAGATTTTTCCTGGTATTTGGGAGGTTTATGAAGCACTGAGTGCTTGAAGAATGTCCCCAGCAAATGTAACTGCAGCTGTCCTGCCGTTCTGCTGGGCTTTTGCAGGCTGAGCAGGCAGCCAGCAGGGGCTGTGTGCCCAGCCTCAGGCAGAGAACGGTGCCACAGCAGCTCCTGCAGCTCGGGACAGTGCCGGAACCCTGCTGTCAGTGCAGCAGCTCCCTGTCTCCAGGGCCGGCCCCACAGAAGGGTGGAGCACCCCGGGACACGCTGCAGTCAGCTGGATTTGTAGGAGGACCTTTGTCACAACACCAAGTCTCTGCAGGAGCCCTGTGCAACCAGTTGCCCCAAAAGCCATCGCTGTTGATGTCATTTCCTCCTAACACCAATGACCACATCTCCCTCACTCCTGGTGCACATGTGCCCGGTTACTCCAGCTGAGGAATGGCTCTGTGTGTTTTTATTCCAGTCTACTTTTTATGATCTTCATTTGCTGTGTCTTCATCTGGTGTGTTTATGTGGCTGGTGCTTGGTTTTCATTATTTTTAACTGCATTTCAGATCATTTGCTCTATGGTTTTGTTCACATTCTCCTTTTCCACGAAATTCTAATAAAACACTTGGCTACAGATTTTCCAAATTGAACACTGATGTTTAGTGCAGCTAATTATGCAGCAGGGTTCAAAGTGAGTTCTATAATGTAACAATTTACATATTCCTGAAAACAATGGACACAAACCTACAAATTATTGCTACAAGCTAGTTTCACATTCCTCTGGAATTTCCTTTAGAAATACATATGCTTGGTATTCTCACGCATATGAAAAGCAGTAAATACTGCCTTGCTGGCACCATTGTAATATTTACAGTGAAAAAATAAAACACACTCTTGATGTGTCTCAGACCTAAAGGGACATGAAAAAAAATGCCAGTATGTTTCCTCCCAAGATCTCAGGGCACTTCACAAAAACCCCTCCCAGATTCAGCCACTCAACATCCATCAGTATAAGCCAACGACAAACAAAGATCATTTTACAACAAAGCATTCACCATGGTTGCAACAACATTCAGTGTTTCAGCATCACCAGCGTTCTGGCATAATCAGATTAATCATAACTTTATTGTTTAAGTCCTGAATAAAGTAGGTTTTGTTTGTTTTCTAAATGGACCGAGTTACAGGCAGGCAGCCCTGTGAGCAGCCCAGCCCAGCCTTCTCAGGAAGATCCAGACTAAACTGACTTTTAGGAAGGCTGCTGTAAACCCTAACTCTGTTTACAAAAGCAATAGTTAATAACTCCGTAGCTGGGCCTGTTTCTGCGATCCTTTGCACCAGGCTGACTTGGGGAGACAATAACTCTTGCTGCTCTTAATGCAAGCAATATGTGTGCCAACATTTGCCTGTGACTCCACCCCACCCTCTTCTAGTTTGTATTTTTTTAATTTTAAGATGCTCCTTAAATCTTCATAATGTGAAGTAATCTGCATAGAAGTGGATTATCTCCCAGCCTATCGATGTATTGACCAGGCACTCTCATTGCTGTACCATCACAAACTGCAGAGCACGTTCCAGCAAACCGTCCCTGCTCAGAGCATTTGCTCGGAGCCTCTGAGGGAAGTAGAGTGAGATTAAACTGTAAATACACATCCCCACTTCCAAGCACATGATTATTTTTCCCTCTTTATGCATCTATCTGTGCTGGAGTTTTAGTTCATGGTATTATAACTCAGGAGGGAAACTAAGAGACCTGCCAGCAGAAGCAAAGAATATCTTCTAAAACCTCAACACAACTGGGACAGTGGCTGAACTCGCAGGATTCAGTATTTCCAATGGAAAAATTGAATTACTTTTCAAGCCTCCTTGGCCTGTACTTTGTAGTTTTACTCACGACCACTGCAGCAGTACTATCTGGCTAACAAACAGTGGCAGCTCTGTCGCATTAATGTGACCACATCTGTCTGTTTACGCTCTGAGGTCTCACAGGGGGCTGGCTCGTTCGTGTATGGACACATAAAACAGTGAGATGGAAAAGCCTAAATTAATCTGATCGTCTAATGACAATACAAGTTTCATATTTTCCTAAAAAAAGTAAATTGTTCCTTATAATTGTTTTACATTTTCCTAAGATATTGGTAACTTCATCTCATGATTTCAGCAAGAAGCCAAGGAGAAATCAAACAAATCAAATGAGTGTGCTCCATCCCTAGGAGTGTTGTCCCATGCCTGAAGTGTCCCAGGCCAGGCTGGACGGGGCTTGGAGCAGCCTGGGATAGTGGAAGGTGTCCATGGCACTGCGTGGAATGGGGTGAGCTTTAATGGGTCCCTTCCCACCCATTCTGGGATTTATGAATTCATATTCAATACAGCAAGAGCAATGGGATACAGCCATTACAAACACGGGTAAGGCTATGGGAGCAGTGAACGTCCTAGGCAGTCGGGTGCACCCGAGGCCGCTGCTGTAATTAAGGAATGTGTAATTAATGGCTGACGTCACTGGGGTCACAGCAGCCCCGGGTGACCCGCACGGCGGGGGCACAGCTCCCTCTGGCGGCCGCGGCTCCGCAGCACCCGCGACGGCGGACGGTGGCCACGGCGGCGACAGCGGTGACAGCGGCCACCCGGGCTGCCACACTGCTGGAGCAGCTCCGGCAGGAGGCAGAAAAAACTTGTGAGCTCAGGAAAAGGGTGAAACGCACTGGAACAGTACCTGAGAAAGTGTGGGGCAGGAGGGACTTGTCAGGAGAGCGCTACACAGACTGACAAAGGGAGGTCGAAATAACACCCAGCGTTCACCCCGCACTCCTGGGGACAGGGGGACACCGCACAGCGCGGGCCTCTCCAGCTGGGAAGCCGGGCACTGTGTAACAGGAGCCGGGGTTTATAAAAGATTTAAACTGCTGGGGTCCAGAGAGGCATTTTGAGATCTAACAACCACCATTCTGTGCAAAAACGCTCCTTGTTTGTGGCAAAAGGCACAGGTACTCCTTAATCAGCCATGGTGCTTAAAAGTCTCACCTATTTCACCTTTACTGGGTAACAGTCACCAGCAGAGGGCAGTTTCCTTCACAAATAGCCATAACATGTCCAGATAAGCTTAACAGCAAAGGTTTTATTCCGAAAGACTTATTAGGCAGAGCTTTTTATCTAAGAGTATGACAAAATTAAAATCCCAATCCGTACCAAACGAAGTTTAAAATAAATTTTGCAATTCCTTTGATTTGCCTTTTTTTCTGCCCCAAAATTCTGGGCCAGAAATACTCCGTGAGTAGTGGAAAACCAAACAAGAAACTTTCAGGGATTCCTTTGTGGAAAGAAACCCTGGAGTGTTACCTATTGACCTGTGCAGCTCAGCACCAGCGTGGTTTCCCCTGAGCATTCCAGGCAGAAGAGTTAAATCATTAAACCCGCACACGAGTGCAAGCGTGAGGTGTCAGCTGGGCCCAGAACGGCCCTGTTTAAACAAGGGGGAATTTCAAAGTAATTCAGAGTCATTGGACACAAATGGATTACTAGATAAAGGGGAAGAAAAAGCTTTAAAAGCTTTTCATTATTTTAGTTAGAAACCTCAGAGAATATGAATTAATATATCACTATTGTCTTCTGACTTGCTAAGAAAGTATTTTCAAAAAACTTTGCGAGTTTATCACCGGACCTGGTTTATAACTGGATTTATAACACACCTGAAACAAATGTTTCTTTGACAGGCACCATGGTATGAAGACAACCTTTCCCATAAAGCCGGACAAAATAAATGTACAAAAGGAAAGAAAAACACCCAACCCATGGAAACGATAAATATTTTATTGGAAAAGATCTTATATATGAACTTTGAAAACAATCAATTCATTTTGTCACAGACAGGTAAGTAAATATTGCATCAAAGTAACAACTAAAGGTTCCTGGAGGAAGAGTGGGGGGAAAAAGCCACTGATAGTTTTGCTGACAGCAAAGAAGAAAGCAAAGGCAGAAACAGGACACAAAAACTCATCATTAAGTCAACTGTTGGTTTCATCCTCAATAAAATTAAATTTAAAGAACTCAAACAAATAAACAAACAAATAACCCATCCCAAAATTAAAATCCATGAAATAACTGTCACGATTTCAGGGTAAGAAGTAATTTTTTTATTACACAAGTGCTATTTAAATGCTACTATTGTTAATAATGCCACTAAGTGGCCATGCACTGGGGTTTACTGGGGTTTGCTCCTGTGTTTGTGCAGAGCTGTTGGTGTGGAGTGTGTTCCATGGCGATAAAATATAACCAGCTCCCCTTCCCAAATTCCTTCTCTCTAACGCAGCTTTTGTGAATTCACAGGTTCTGCCTCAGAAGCAGCACTATCAACACAAAGTTATGGGATGCATTTCCCTGCGTTCATGGGGACCTATAAGCAGCGCTCTGCACCATTATTTGCATTTGTGAACATCAGACGCCTTCATGACGGCACTGTAAGTACAGAACTTATTTTTTAAAGAAAGCAGGATCTTCTTATTATCATTTTGAAAATGAAGCTTCCTTTTTGCCCTTTTATTTTTCTCTTCCCATCCAAAGAACTCTCCAATCTCTCATCAACTCCAAGACAAAACCAGATTACAATCCAATGCATCCAACAATCGCTCCTCCGAGCTGGCACTGGCAGTTAAATCAAGACTGCTTTATGTTAAATATGAAAGCAGCATAAGCCCTGAACTACGCAATAAAAGATTAGGTGGGTCATCAATAACAGCCAACCTATGCTGACAGAAATTTTCCATGCTTTATTCTTGGGAGTATTCTGTGAACTCCCAGGAGGGCTGCATGGAATACCATTCCACTTAAAATGTGGGAAATCCGGGGATAGGAGAGCAACATCACGGTGGAGTTTCACTGTACTCCACGGTGGACTTAAGTGATGGAATTTCTACACCAAAACAAACAAGGAAAAAACAAAAGGCCTCCCAAAAAACTCCCCCAGCTGCTCAGAGACCCGGAAACCCAACCTGTCTTTCAACTTCACAGAAACTGAACGTGCCGTGAATAGCTCGATCAGGTCTGAATCACAGGTTGTACAGAACTTGTGACTAAAATAGCTCCATCAGCTCACCTCACAAAGAGCCTGCCTCACTCCCCACCTTTATCTGAGATCAAATTGTTTATCACATTCCTTCCTCATACGTCAAGCTCCTTGTGATGAAAGCCAGCTAGTGATTAATACATTTTATTAGGTTGGTTCCAGTGACTTGAAATGAATTTGCCCTGACTCCTTAGGCTCGCTCCCACACCCACTGCCTGGCACTCCAGCCACGCTAGGAATGCACAATAGAAAACAAATTATCTGAGGCGATACCTCATAAATCTACAGCAATAAAATTAACTGCACAACGGCTCCAAGCAGAAATCAGCTTCAGGAGGCTTTTCCTCCCTCTCTCCAGGAGACAAGAGCCAACCCAACAGCTTTTAAACCCCGGAGAATCGCTGTTCCCTTGTCTCTTGCACTCTCCTCCGTGCTCAGCTCATTAAGCAGAGTTGTAGAAGACAGATATGGAAAGCAGTCCAAACTCTTTTCAATGTTATAACTACAAAGTGACAGAATGAAAGGTTTTATCCTGGTCTTGCTCACATAGCTGTAATCTGTCTTCTACTGCAGCAGGATCACAGATTCTATCTGAATTTACAGGCTGAATTCTCGGCATATCCTCCTGCAGTGTAAAGCCAAAACATGCTGGGTAAAGGACGAGCAGACTCGAATCAGCCTAGACACCGTCTGGCAGCAAACTATACTTAACTATTAACAATATCCTCTGTGCTAATTACAGCTTGTCTTGGCTCGAGTGAGAGCTGCAATTCCTTTGCCTTTGGCGTGATGGGAGGAAGATCAACTGTACAAAAATCAGCACCGACTTAAAAGTGATTCAGCACTGGATGCTTTTTATTTAATTACTGATTACCAGCTGAGACTTGAGAGCTGACTAGACAGCCGTGGCTTGCCTCAGTTGCAAGGCATTGTTTGAGCTCCCGTCACAGCCGTCCACACATCTCCACACGGAAACCTCACACTGGGCTCTCTTCCATCAGGTTTATAGACTGGGGAGAGACCTGTAATTCAAAGGTCTGTTGACATAACGAGATTAATCTGCATGCTTTCTTCTTGCCCATACACAAGTGAAAAGTCATTTTCCTTCAGACAGTTCACGGTCTCTCCACTTACGGATTTGTCAGTGTTTTTCTCAGGGTAGCCTAACTGGCCTTTAAATGGAAATAATTGGATCTGTCTCAGAATTAAAACAGTAAAGAAGGTTACCTGGGACATTACCAGGTCCTGCAATCTTATTTGTGACTAAAATGAAAACGAGCTCCAAGAGCACCTTTACATTCAGGACGGACAGAGAGTCACATGCAAACCTTAGGCCTGACCAAGCTTTATTTATGTAAACATCAGCTAACGCCGGTGCAGTTTGTGTGGTACACCCGCAGGACCCCGAGATTCCCGAATCACAGAATGGTCAGGGTGGGAAGGGGTTTTTCTCCGGAGATGGTTCAGTGCAGCCCCGAGCCCGATCTCTGCGGGGTTTCAGGGCGGCCTGACCCGGGGGCGCCGAGGCTGCGGAGCCCCGGGGCTGTGCAGGGGCGGGAGCGCGGAACAGCGGCTGCTCAGGGCTGCGGGAGCACCGGGGGTGCGGGATGGCGGCTCCTCAGGGCTGAGGCGGCAGCGGGAGCCGAGCCGCGCCCCGGCCCCGTGCGGGCAGAGCTGGGGCCGCTGCGGGACACGGGCTGGGGGCACGGCCGACACCTGCGGCCGGG
>VYZT01031200.1:154825-209630 GCA_013400735.1 Pomatostomus ruficeps
GGGGCACGGCCCCGCCGGGCCTGGGCGCTCCGCAGCCACCGGGCGGGCCCGGCGCTCCCTCCGCACCTGCCCCGCCGGGCCGCGGCTGCGGAACGCGCTGGGGCCGCTGGCTGGGTGCGCTGTCTCCGGGGAGGAAATATCAGTGGTTTCGAAGTGGTTTTAAAAAAAAACCAAAAAAAACCAGCTAAGTGGAGTTGGCCCCTGAGTTTCTGCACAGACTAAAAGACGTAGAGAAAAATAAATATGTGTTATGGGGTAAGTGTGGGATCGTTGGGCCAAAAGAGGTGTTTGGAGACGTATTTGGGGAGTGGGCTGGATGATCTCCAGAGGTCCCTTCCAACCCTAACAATTCTGTGATAATTCGCAAGCGCCAAAACCCACTCTTTGTCCGAATTGCACTGAGTGCGTTTGTTTAACTTAGTGACTGTTTCTGTAGTTACCTTTTTTTCCTTAATGATTGCGTCTTTCCGCAGCTTTTTGTGGGGTACAGCGTAGGCTTGCAGTCGAGGTAGAGGTGAGACCTGGCCAGATTATCCGAAAGTGGAGTTTGCCTTCTCTTGGAGACCCGAGAGACTTTTATCCTGGCAGTGTTTCAGGAGTGTGTACCTGTGTGTTCCCGCAGAGATCACCAGCATCTTGTGCTCAGAGCTTTGCACAGATCTGTAAATTCTCCCATGCCTGTATCCACCTCTTTTCTATTTTTAGTTTTTATTTGCTGGTTTGGCAAAGTTTTGCTGACAAAGCTTTGATATTCTTAGAGAAATTAGATTTTTTTGTTGTTGTTCTGCTTTATGTTTGTAATAATTTCCAATTGCAAACCTGCTGGATGTACAGTATTAGCTGGAGCATCAGGCTGTAAGTTAAATAAATGTTGAGTTAAAACCCCTTTTTCATTGCCTAGGCAGATTGTAAGTGCATCCACATGGGAATGTGTTTTCCATTGGTGGAAACATGGATCTCTTGGATTGTTTTTTAAAGTGGGGAGCAGCCTGTGTTCTGTCCCCTCCTTTCCTGCTCGGGAAGTGCTGCAGCAGCAGTGCAGGTGAAGCAGGCAGGACCTGTGCTGGGTGGGTTTTTAAGGATAACGCATCATAGTGCTGGAACTTCTGGAAAATCTGTGGTTGGTGTCTAAAGCTTGAATGAGGATGAAGTGGTCCTTTTCCATGTGGCCCAAACCAGAAAGCACAGGAATCTCTGGTGGCTGTTATTTCAAATACCAGCTAAGCACAGTTGGTGCTGTGATGGTGAGGTCTTTTATTTGTGCTCTTACAAGGTTGAAAATGATCAGTGTGATGTGCTTATAAACCCCACCCACTCGTTTCCCCAGCCCAAAACTCAAGGTTTACTCTTTCCCCACTGTGTGTTTTCCTTGATTTCAAATATATCTGGGGAATGAGCCCTGGGATGTTCCTGGTGTTTGTACAGAGAAGTGCATTCCTAATGAATAGGGATGGTCCCTTAAGTGCATATTATGGAGCAGGATTCAAGGCATTCCTAGAACTACTTGTTGCTAATGCATTATTTAACAGCACCTCAATTTAATATCGCAGAGGAGTCATCTTCCTTCTATGAAAATGAGCAATTCTGGAGAGAAAGAAGAAAGGCCTGCCTGGGAGGTGGAGGGAGCCATTGCTGTGGAGTGGCCTGGGCTTTGAAGGCTGCTCAGTGATGTGCAGCTCTTTATTTAGATATTCCAGATCAATAATTGTGCCTCAGCTGACGAGGCTGGGCCAGCACAGCCCAACTGTGGTTGCAGTTACATGAGCACAATCCTGTTGTTGGTTTAGTTTATTCAGTTTGGGTAACTGCTCTGAACTTGCCCTGGCCATTCCTCGTAGTACTTGAATTCCAGTCAGCCCATTTTCTTGTCATGGAAAATAAAATTTTATACCCCAGACTGGAGTTGCTAGTGATGGTATGGAACCCCTAAAATAAGCTTCTAGTTCTCTAGATATTGAAGTTCGGGTTTTCCCCCTTCCTCATGACTTGGAATAATATTTTTTTCCGAGTAAAGTCTAATAACTGATAAGCCAGAGAAGGTCACTGCAGCTCATGTTCTGTCGGTGCTGGAGACTTGCATGGAGCAGCTTTATGCTGTGTTTCAGAGGAATTAAAAATGTGTCCCGTTAGTGAGTGTTCAGTGAGTGTCCCGGGTGCCCTCCTGGTGCTGCCACGGCTCCCCTGCCTTCTCCCGGGGGAACAGCACGGGCTTGTAAAGAGCTCGGGTGGCAAGGAGCCTTCCCTGCTTAAGTTACTCTTCCAGTCTCTCATCTCCTCCAGAACGTCAAGTGCAGGCCTGTTTCATGAGATGGAGAGCAGCATCTGGTAGAAAATGCAGACATTTCAGGGGTTAAAAGAACGGAATTGCACAGTTCTGTCTTTTATCTGCCTTCTAATGGTATTGAGCAAAGTGTGTTAGGAAATAAGAGTGGGTTATGAGTCTTAACATGGAGAAAATAAAAATCACACGTTTGAGAATCTGGCCCTTCGCTTGCTGTGATAAGTGCAACATTTATTCCAGCCGGAGGGTGAGGTTGTTGGCTTTTTAAGCTTTGATTACTGCATTATGTTTAAACGATGTAATCCTTGAAAGCCAAACAATTTCACTTGCTCCATGCATGGGCAGTCCCTGTGGGGTTCACACCTCCCGCAGCTGGGGAAGGGTCTGAGACAGGATGAAGTTCTTCGCTGATGTCATGATTGAACTCTGCTGCCTCTGACGTGATGGGAATTCCTCCTGTGGGCTGAGCTTTTTTTTTTGTGAGCAGGTATGAATCATCCTTTCTGCTTTATTAGTTAGTGTTACGCTAATTGCAGGTTTTTTAGAGGAGGAATGTTCCCAGATAATTCCTTTATTTGTAACTTCTGGAGGAAGGTGGGGCGCTGAAGGTGTAGCTTGTTTTGAGTTAGGGTGGTGTTAACGTGCCAACAACGGGGTCCTTGTCCGCTGATTTTCAGTCCTTTGTTTGTACCTGAGAACTCCAAAGGTTTCATTCTCCAAAAGATTGTAATCGTGTGTGAGGTGAAGTGCACCTCCCCATCTCCTGTGTGACACACACCAAACTATGTGCTACTGAGGCTCAAACTTGCAGAGAGCGTTTTGTTCCACGTGCCATTCTGCTCTGCTTAAAACTGAACTTGCTGAAGAAATTATTTAAAGTCTTTATTTTCACTGTAGATCAGCAATTGAATTCACACAAAAAAGCAGCCCACTGAGGTTTTTTGAATTATTAGCTTATTATCCTTTTAGCTCATACAGTCTGTTCTGGTTTTTGTAACCTGGCTGCTGCTATCTCTGAATTCCTTTTAACATCTCTGGTATGTTGTGTATGCGCCTGATATGGAGGATTTGGAGTAATTTTTATCCAATATTCTGTTTGCTTTGGATCCTGCCCTTGTTAGGCAGAACACCAACATTTTACTAGTTGTGTATGGTAAAAATCACGATTTGTCTAGTCTACATCAAATGCTCATCCTTTTCTTGGCAGTCAGTTGAGTCTTCTGCCTGCCCCTCTGCCTCGTTGCCTTAATAAGCAACGTGTTTTATTGTTTGCTTTAGAGATGGTTTAGGAGACTGAGCTTGGGTGGATTTGTGAGCTGCATTTTTTGTTGAATGATAACGTTGACTACAAGCAAACCCTATCCCTGAAAGTAGTGTCAGTGACTAATATTTTTTTTTCATATTTCTGAATCTTGTCAGAGTCAGAAAATGCAGGTTCTACACCCTGCATGGAACCCTAAGACTCATGCAGGCGAATCCTGAATGCTCTCAGAGGCAGTGGCTGGTTGCCTCTGGTATCTCTCTTCAGGTGGAAGCAGAGGAGCTGGGATCAGCTCCCTGGGGCTGCACGTGGCTTGTCCTGGAAAGCAGCCGTGGTTCTTGGTGGTCTTCACATCCAAGGGGCATTTCCAAGGTGGCCAAGGACCGGGGGTGTGGAGGCCGCCCAGGCTTGTGTGGGTGCACCACAGTTGTGTAACAATCTCTGCACGCTGTTCTCAAGGGCACTGGCAGTTCTTGGAACAGAATTCCAGGTAGTCACATACCACAGGATGTTAATCACAGTCCTGGTTCGAGCTGCCACAGCAGTGCTGCCTCTGGATGCTGTCCTCACCCAGCGTGGGTGCTTCATGAGTGTGAGAATCTGCAGTTACCCCTGCACCAGTTTGTCACCTCTGTGCTGACGAGCTCCCGTTAAATGGAGCAGCAAAACAGCCTTGGCACGCTCAGAAGTGCACGTTCTGTCAGGTACAAAACCAGTTATAACTTTGGGGAAAAATCCCAACCGTTTGAGCTGACTTTTTTATACTACATCAAAATTACTGGTTGTAGTTTTTTGTGCACTTTTAATTCCATAATATTTCTGGTTTAACGTTAAAACAATCCTGCTGCTTCCGTATTAATGATGTGAGATGTATTTTGTCGTAGTTTGGAGCAGAATTCCGACGGTTTTCTCTGGAGAGATCCAAGCCTGGGAAGTTTGAGGAGTTCTATGGATTGCTGCAGCACGTGCACAAGATCCCGAATGTGGATGTTCTGGTGGGCTACACGGACATTCACGGAGACCTGCTGCCTATCAATAACGACGACAATTATCACAAAGCTGTTTCTACAGCCAATCCTCTACTCAGGATTTTCATTCAGAGAAAAGGTAAGAGCACCTGAAGAATGTGAATCATCTGTTTATCCAGTTACAGTGTGAGGTATGGAGAAAAACCCTTCAGTCCTATTTCATCATGTCAAATTCCGTAATAATTATGGGTCATGAAAGGTATTCACAACCTGTCTCTCTTGGAAGAGCTTCCTCAGGCAACCTATTTATAATTTGTGATTTTTTGCTTGTTTTTAGTTGAGTTAAAGTCAAGTTAAATCTTCAGCAAATGCTTCTTTCTGGTTTTATGTAAGCAAATGAAAATAAACTTTAAACCTCTAAGGTTTTCTGCTCTGTATGTTGGATATCTTTCACTTAAAATTCCAGTCTTCATCAGACAAGGAGAGACCATTACAGGATGGAAAGCAATATTGAAAATGTTATTACATGAAGTATTAAATGTAATATGAAAGTAAAAACTCAAGACTCACTTTGTAATATGCTGCTCTTATCACACTTCTCTAATAAAACATTCTGAAGTTTTCAATTGACAAGCTTATTTCAGGTAGCAAACCTCAGGAGTGAGGACTGCCTGGTGTGTTGGTTTGCCTTTAAAAGTAGTGTGTCTGCTCTGGTTGCGTGTTCTGCTGTCTGCTTTTGCTCACGAAGGGAAAAACATCCAGTTAGAGGTTTGCATTTCTTCTTCTGGTGTTCACTGTTCCTGGCTGTTGCTAAGTCAGGCATCTTTTCCTTACGAAACGCTTGGGCATCAGAACCTTTTCTCAACTCTCCCATGCCGAAACTTGTTCCAGTCCCCAGCAGCCTGACCCAAGCCCAGCATCCACAGCCGGTGTGGCTGCTTGGCAGCTGCCGTGTGGTGGCAGAACGTTTGTTCTGGTTGTGTCCATGGTACAGGCTGGGGAGGCCTGTGTGCTCCGTGCTGAAATGCCAGCGGCATGAACCACTTGCCTTAGCAGAACCTGGAGCTAGACAAGGTCCATGATTCCATTTAATCCCTCCCAGCAGCCATATGACAGGAAGGGATAAGCCACTTTGTCAGACTGGGATTATTGAGTTTATATTTTAACACCATATGTTTTTAGATTGTTCCTGCTGTGACAGGTCTAATGTTGCCTGTTCCTAGTGTTACATTCGTAATGCTTTTTTCGTTTCCTACCCTCATTTGCCTTGATTTAATCCAGGTGGATTATTTGTTACTACCCTGGTGCCAGGGGCTGACATAATGCACAGAAGTAGAAGTGAGATGAATCCATTTTAGCTGGGCAGAACAAGAACTGACGAGCAGGAAAAGCTGTGTGGAAAGCATCAGGTGTCACTGCCTTCCCTGGGACACGAGATCCTTGTGCCTGAGGAGTGTCAGGGAATAAAGAGTCCCCCAGTGCACTTTGGTGTGAAGTAGCTGCGACCACACTGATCACATCTGATGATGAGATTGAGGCTTTGCCTTCATTGGCATCTTTGCCCCATAGAGTAGATGTTTGTTTGGTGGAAAATACAGAAATAACTTTATTCTGTATTTTATTTGTGATGATTTGCCTGTAACCAAGGCTGAATTGCTGGAGTTAGAGATGGTTCATATTTTGGGCAGTGTGATTTAAGTGTGCTTAATTCATGGATTGCAGCAAATTTACTGGCTCTGCCTCTGGAATGGGAAAGAAATGTCTGAACAAATACCTGCTGTTGATGGGGCTGCTTTGATGGTGCTGGTTTGGAACCATAATAAGTGACACGAGTTACTTTTCCTCCTGCAAGGCTTCTTGTGGCTTTCATGCGTTCTCTTAAATCAGCTGAAAAGTTTTTGTGGGTTTTGTAATGGAACTTTGACTTCTTTTATATTTCCAGCAGCAGCAGTTGGGAATTTAAGAGCTTTGACAAAAAGCCACCATGGGGAAGAAAGAAGGTGTTCTGCTGTCTGATAATATATGAAATTTTTATCATACTGCCCTAACTGTTTAGAAACTGCATGTAATTTGAGCAAAGCTACCTTAAGGTATGAGCAGACTGCAATGAAATCTAATGTAAAGAGTATTAACTTCCTAATGTATTGCATCCAGGGAACACCTTGAAGGGTGGAAATGGGAGCTGCAAGATGGCTTTGCTTTTATTAATAAGTGATGGCTGTGATAATGGGACTCCAAAATTTGGGAAATGTAATGCCAGAGTAAGGACTCTCTTCTTTCCTGTTTGATTTTGACTCCTTGTTTCTGAAAGCTCCCAGTTTGTCCTGAGCAGTTGTGTCTTGGTTAACATGGTAAGAAACCTAAAGATCCTGTAACGAAATCACATTATTCCCCTTAGACTCCTCTAAACGGATTTCACCAAATTCCTTGAAAATACTTTAAACTGCTCCAGTGCTAAATGCAGACTGGAGCTTGATGTTGCACAAGTCACGATTGGCTGTAAGCATGCAGCAAACATTCCTTGCTGGAATTTCATTCTGCAGTTTAACAGATTAACAGGTACTGTTGACATCTGGTATTTAAAGGTTAAACTGATGTGTTGTGATTAAATCCAGATGTATGGGAGTCACTGTGTCTGTGAGAAAAACCCTGCTGAAGGGAAGACGGAGGGGAGCAGTCTGCCCAGGCTGGAGGGCAGCTTGTTGTGGGGAGCTTTGCATTGTAAATACGAGAACAACCGAGATAGCAGAAGATACATTTCATTATAATATCATTAGCAGTCCCTCTCAGGATACTAAATTACAATATCCAGCTCTTGCAGGTTCTGCCTGTACCTGGCTGTATTTAGTGAGGAGTGGGTTCTTTAGTTAATCCACTTGTGCCTCTTGAGAGGGACTTTGTCACTGAGCACCTTTCCTAAGAGCAGTTGGCTTTTTGAACAGCTCTTTGTGGACCAGCCCAGCTGTTCTGAGGCCTCTTCCTAAAAACACAGGTTAGTTTCCTTAAAACCATAGTTTGTTATATTTTGTGACTAAATTAGAGATTTGTTGGGTCTTATTTTAAAAATGCTAAATTGCATCTCTATTCAACTCTGCTACTTGGGGGCTTTGAAAATTTAATTCTCAAGGGGTAACTCTACATTGATTTGCAAATGGTCAGGAAAATATTTTAAAAATCTGTCTTCAATGACATTAAATTGAAACCAGATTTGGCATTTGTGGGCTTTTGCTTTCAATTTCGTGTAATAGGTCTGTACAGATCGGTGCCACCTTGAGCTTGAAACGACTGGGGGAGAAATCCTTCCTGCACCATGTGGACGTTCTCCTTCACACTATCTGTAGTTAACACCTTGTCCCTTGGCTTCAGGCCAAAATATTTTTCGCCGGGGCTTTAAACTGATTAGTGAGGTGCCAGAACAAAGATGCCTTTGTACTTGAGAGTATTGCTTTAGAAAACTTGTTTAGCAGTGGAAGAGAGGTTACCCAGAGTGCGCTGTTCTGCTGAGATTCGGGGAGATGAGTTGGTCAACCTTTCATGATTGTTTTCCTCGCAAATTCTCTAACCTTAAATGTCTATCTTAAGGTTCCTGTTAGTTCTGAATTATTAAACTATTAAGAGTAGTTATAATGAAAAAAACTTCCTCTCTAGTGTGTCAGAGTTTCTTAAATGTTTTGACATCTGGCTTGCAGTTTTGGGATGCTTTTATTTCAGCCATGTGCCCTGTAACTTAAAGTTACTGAAAACAAAAGCACCAGCTCAGTGTAAGATTTCTGATTTGTCTCCCGGACAGACATTTACAGAATATTTCTTTCCAAAGCCACGGTGAGTAAAATACCACACAGTATGTCTGAGCCTCTGAATTTGTGCACTTGGAATTTAAGGAGGAAACCCCGTAAATTAAATACATTTTAATATTGCAGTGCACATGGGAGCACACACGTGAGAAAACAGACCTGGCAAAGCTTTGGTGTCGTTTTCTTGTGCCTGTTTCTAAACCAGCTGTGGTACTAAAAGCAGCAGGAACCCAGTGCTCGATCTGCACCCGGCTGCTGGGATCAGTGTCCTGGAGCTGTCCTCAGCAGCTCCACTCCTGCCGTAGTGACTGCAAGTGTAACTTTGCATTTAAAGCAACACCTGTCTCCGATCTGATTTCACAATTGCCCTTTCCAGGTTGTTTGTAAACAATTGTAGTTCTAAATAAAAAAAGAGAAGCTATGGCACCTCATTGAATTGCAAAAATCCTTTCAATGAAACACCAGATGTCTAACTGGAAACTGGTTGGGTGGGTTGTCAGTAGAGATAAGGGCAAAACTTGTCTCACTTTTTTCTTTGAACATAAATTTTTAGCAAACATTAAAAGAATTGCTCCCCGGTGTCTGAGGAGTCAGCGTGTTAGTTGTCAGCAGTGGAGTGCAGGGTTTAACCAGCAGATCTCCAGTCAGTCAGACATCCCAGAGGGTCTTTTACAGAGAACAGGCAGAGTTTGCCTTTCTGTAGATGTTTTACTTCAGACACAGTTCACCTGTTGTTATGCTTTGGTTTGGGAGGTTGAGTTGTTTTTTAATGCATCAACTCTTCAGCACAACTGACATAACACTCTCAGGTATGTGAGGATCAGATTTTAGGCTGTTTCTAAAGCCTTTTTGCCTGATGTTAAGATCTAATGTTATATTGATTAAACTGTAAAATACAAAGTAACTGAGATTGCTACAGAAGTGATTTCAGGCTGTGTCGATCAGGTGTCTTCAGAAGTAACTCCTGATTGTGTCAATTAAATTGTTGAACAACTTTAGCTGTAAACATCGATGCAAAAGATGCTCTGCGTTTAGCAAACAGCTAAGCAAGAGCTTTGCCTTCTTTATGGTGTCATTATTTTTTTTAAACAAAGGAAATAAAAAAGAAATGTAAATGAGGCCACCATCAGGACACATTTTTCTAAAACGTGTTGATGAACTATTGTGTACACATAAGCCAGGAGTTGACAATAAATCCCTTTGAGGTTTTTTCATGGGCTAATTTAAATTTGTTTCTTTTCCTGTTGTCCTTTATCTTTTAGACTGCAAGGTCCAAGGCTGCCTGCGCAGAGCAGCCAAAGGACTCTTCTTGTTTTCAGCAGCCCTGAAGGCTGGGCAGGGAGGAGTTAGTGCTCCATGTCAACCTGTTGCTCCAGGAATTCTTTCTCTGTTCTGTTTTGCTTAAAGCATCTGAGGAGTCCAGATCTGACTGGAACACGTCTGTGTAGCTCGGCCTCGGGAACAAGTGCACTCATTGATTTCCTCAGCACCTGGCAGCTGTCCTGAGGTGTCACCAGGGCAGCACTGCCACAGTCGGTCCCGGAGTGAGATGTATAGCCTCTCTTCCCTTGCTGGGCTGTGCCAAAGGCATCTGAATGTGGTAATACAAAGAAATCCCAACTTCTCCAGGGCCTAGCGTCAATGCAGGCCAGCTCTGCCTGATTATTTGGGGGTTTTCCCATGCAGAACAAAGGTGTGTGCATTGTTGCAAAAGTACGAGCGTAAATCCCAGGAAACTCGGATCTGAATGTGTTTAGGTTCGTTCTTGTTGGTGAGTTACAGCATATTAAAAAGAAAAATGGAACCTTTGGTAAATAAGCATTTCAGAGATCAGGATTGCCTCTACAGAATGTGTTTCCTCGTCCCTTACAAGTAGCTGTAGGACTAACAGTTCTGTTTTGGTTTCTTTTAAGTTGTAAGCCATTTGCCTGTTCCTGGATCAAGTTGTGGCAGTTGCAGCATTGCTTGCATGAACAGTTTTGCTTCAAGTATTTGTGTGCGAGGTCTCTTTGTTTCTGCTCCCCAGCCATTTTACCTACATGGCGTGGGGGCAGGGAGGAGTGCAGAATGGAATAAGCTTTCTGGAGTTTGAATCCAGGTCACTTGG
This sequence comes from Pomatostomus ruficeps, assembly GCA_013400735.1. Taxonomy (NCBI): domain Eukaryota; kingdom Metazoa; phylum Chordata; class Aves; order Passeriformes; family Timaliidae; genus Pomatostomus; species Pomatostomus ruficeps. The sequence goes on from VYZT01031200.1 coordinate 165,237, forward strand.
CTGGCTCCCAGCAACTAGGCAATAATAGGCACACTGGCTGCTTTCCCTTTTTCATTCTTTCTTTTCCAATGATCTGAAACCTGAGGAGTGAAAAACTAGCAAGTGGAATTACTCTGAATAAAATTAAAATGTTTCTAGGAATGCACTCACTCTTTCCATTCTACCCTTTCTCTCAGGCAGCTGTAGCTCTTTGTGTCTGCTGCTGCTAACTTGCTTTAATTTCTTTTGTGCACTCTCCTTCCTTTGGTAGAACAAAACCAAAAGTATTCCAAACTTTGAATCTCGTAACATTAGAGCTTTTGTTTCCTGAGTAGAGAGAGAGGTTTCCATGAGAGTAAGGCAGGCACCTTCTGGATGAGGTCCGTGCTGAGCTGAAGCAGGGCAGTGATGTGACCCGGCCGTGTCGGGCTCTAATCCCCGTGTGCTGTGTCTTACAGAAGATGCAGACTACAGTGCCTTCGGGACGGATACCATGATGAGGAAGAAGAACGTCTTATCCAACGTGTTACGGCCGGATAACCACAAGAAGAAACCCCACATTGTCATCAGCATGCCCCAGGACTTCAGGCCCGTGTCCTCCATCATAGACGTGGACATTCTGCCCGAGACCCACCGCAGGGTGCGGCTCTACAAGTACGGCACCGACAAACCCCTGGGCTTCTACATCCGCGACGGCTCCAGCGTCAGGGTCACCCCGCACGGCCTGGAGAAGGTGCCGGGCATTTTCATCTCCAGGCTGGTGCCCGGAGGGCTGGCGCAGAGCACGGGCCTGCTGGCCGTCAACGACGAGGTGCTGGAGGTGAATGGGATCGAGGTGTCGGGAAAGAGCCTGGATCAAGTTACAGACATGATGATTGCCAACAGCCGCAACCTGATCATCACGGTCAGACCCGCCAACCAGCGGAACAACGTCGTCAGGAACAGTCGGACTTCGGGCAGCTCCGGCCAGTCCACCGAGTCCAGCCTTCCCAGCAGCACCCCAAACATGCTGGGAAATGTGCTGCAAGGAGAAGAGGAGAGCGACGAAGAGGACATCATCATTGAAGACAGTGGGGAGCCGCAGCAGATCCCAAAAGCTGCACCCACCAGCGAAAGCATAGAGTCCTTGTCACAAATTGAACTGCTCCACGAGTCCTCACAAAACGGATTCCTTCCCTCCAGTGAGATGAACTTGAATCACTCAGCAGGCAGCATTAGCATGGAGTATGAAGGACCAGAGCCCGGGCGTAAGTCGCTGGAGGAAGATGGAACTATAATAACCCTATGAGATGAGTTTGGTGTACCTTGTATAAGTAAGGATGCCATACGTGATTGAATTGGGCTTAATATGTAATACATTCTATACCTCTCCATCTACCAAGCACTGCAGTTAGATTGCAAGGAGGGAAAAAAGTAAATACAAGATATCCAAAATTATGTAAGTCGACTAACTTAATTAATTCTGCACTTCAATGTAAATAATTCACAAAGCTGAGACAAAATTGATAAATGGCTGAAACTGAATGAGGAAGATTTTAATTGAAAATGAAGGATAGCTAAGAGATGGCTGTGAGCTTTCTTTTAAAGGTACTTGATTTTTATTATTTTTTAATGCCGCATACTACTGGTTCTGTAGAAGTGAACTTCCTCACGTGTGAGGATGACTGTCTCACGTGCTGTGGTTTCATGTTCCTATGAAGTGCTGCTTACGTGTGGTGGAGCTGCTGCAGCCCCCTCGCTCCTGTCCTGGGCTGCTGCTCCACCGGCAGAGCTGTCAGGGGCTCCGTGCAAGAGGAACCCGGGAGAAGGCCAGAGGTGGGCTGGGAACAGGTGAGGGTGGCTGCTCTGGTTCCCTGGCTGAGCCAGGGACAGCAGGGCTCTGTGGGCAGCACCTGCAGTGGGGCTTTGGAGGTCACTGTTCCTTGGTGAGTGAATGTGCAACCACAGGCTCGTTAGTCAGGCACCATTACTGGTCTTAATGGCCAGGCAAGCTTACTTTTAATGACTCTGATTTTGAAATTCAAATGTGAAAGTCTTAACACTAATGCATCAAAGACCTGTTCTCATTCTAGTTTGCAATATTTAAGGATATCATTGGATTTAGTTACTAATCCCAGTAAATTACGAACAAATCAAATGTAAACTTAATGCTATGGAAGTAGCATAACATAATCTCTGTTAAAATTGCAGCCCTAGTAGAAGCTGTAAAGATCTCTACTAGAAAGGTTTGTTGGAATGAGTCTGGATTATATAAAAGTGACTTTCTTCAAACCTGAACAAGTTAGAACAGTTTAAATTAAATCCCTGGACTTCAAAAAGGTTTTGAATCAGAATGAGGCTTTACTACACCTTGTTTGAGCCATGTGATATCAACTTATTCATTCTTAGGAGCTGACCTGTAAGTGCAGGTCTGTGTGTGCCCCTGCTGCATGCTGTGGATGCTGCAGAGCTGCTCTGTGTGCAAACACCGATGCCAAGCGCTGATGCTCCGGAGCCGAGGGGTGTGTGTAACCATGGCACTCGCTGGGGCAGCTGCAGGGGAGGCTTCCAGCATTGCTTTTATCCTTCCCCTTTTTCTAGCTCCTGTTTTACCACTTGGGCCCTTTGTTCCCAACCTGACCGTCCCCTGGGAGCAGAAGTCGTGGCAGGAAAAGGAGATGGGGACTAACAGGACCGGGGAGAAGGATCTCCCCAGGGATCCCGTGGCCTCTGTCAGCCTGTGAGGAGGAGTAGGGTGCTGCCAGTTCTGTCCTGTGCCCCCCAGAGCAGGAGCCAGGTGCTTGGGAGCGTGTTCCACCCTCTGGGAGGATGGGATGAGTGGGAAGGGAGACTGACCCCTTTCTTTTTTCCCGCCCTCAGTCTATTTGAGGAAAATCTACCTCTGGTGACTTCGCTAACAGGAGACCAACTGTAAGTTTGAGGTTAGGGCATCTGTAGAAGTCATCCCAGACTATCAGAGGCTAAACCTGTGTTTGAGGTTTTTGTGATGATACAGACACTGCTGCAGAAACAAATCCCTGCTGTTGGATGGTGCAAAATGCCCATTTGAAATTGGAATCGCATGAGCAGTAGTTTTCTCAAACCTCCAATGCCATTGGAGTCCGAGATGCCAAGAGAGGCATTCCTAGCCCTTAGGATTTATGGAGAACAGGCACAGCAGGCAGTGGTGCTCTGCAAATACAGGTGAGGGGCTCTTCTTTCACACTTACTTACGGTTTCTTCAGTGTGTGTGTGTGGAGAGCCCGGGGTCTTTCACAAGAGCAAAACCTTTCAAGTGTTTCACTTGTTTTGCTAATAATTGTTAAAAATGAAGCAACTACATCCACTTAGTGTGAAATGAGAAAAAAAGAAATGTTCATTCTGCAACACGGAGACTTTACCTGTACATGTTTTCTCTCAGCGCTGCTCTACGCTTCCTTTCTTTAGGGAAGATTGTTTACTTTGGAAATATCTCTTTTATTTTCCTTTATCGAAAGACTTTCCTTCCTGTATGAAACCACAGTGGAGGGTGAGACTCACTATTCTGCTAGTTTGCACTTCTGTGCCTTTGGTTTACTTGAATGTATTGTGAATAATGGAAGGAATAAAGGCACTGGGATGGGAAGAGAGGAGAGGTCCACAGGTACAGAGAAGGAGCTGGTAGTGCTTTAATGCAGGTGTAGCGTTTTCATTCCGTGGAAATCCACTCCGGGGTGATGTGGCCCCTGAGGATTCTGCAGTGGGAGAGGATGGACTTGCCTGGGAGGGCTGAGGGCGGCCAGGGAATCCCTGTGCTGCCAGGGGTCCCTGGGCACTTGGAGTGGTTCTTCTGCCAGTATTAAGGACTTGTTGAAATTTAACTGGGGTCCTACGCTGAGCTGCACGAGACTTCATCTCTTAGGACCTTTCCTGCAAACTGAGTAACCTAAACATGAGGTAATGTTCTTTTTGACGTATATCATGTTCTGTTTCACAGAAATTTGGTAACAGGTAGTACAACTAAGCATTTGGGACTTGGTAAAAACTTTAAACCTAAAAAATGTGTATTTACAGTTACAGTGACAGACTGCACAGCATGTACTTGCTTAATGCTGCAGTTACCATAAAGTTTCTAAAGTTCTTCCATATCTTACTAATACATACACTGTTAATTACAAAAGATTTTTAAATTGCTACTTCAGGATGATCAGTGGTTGATTATGAGTGGCTAAATTTAATTTTATATATAAATGATACTGGGGTTCAGTATAAGGTTTTTTAAAATATGCTGATATTGTTAGCCTTTCATTCACTACCTCCTAAATTTTTAACATCTATACTGTTTTCTCCCTGGAAGACAATACTTAAAGGCTTGACTGTTTTATACAGATTTTATCTATAGCTCAAAAAAGGAGAAAAAATCCAGAAGCGATAGTGAGGATGCTGCGCATGATTGACAATATTACGCTGCTATTGATGTAATCTTTGTGTAGTAAGTATCCTGTGTGTGTAAATTGTATTTTCAATCCAGATTTTATAAATTAATTTATGAAATATCCAAATTATTTCAGAACGGAGTGAAAAACTACAATTCCTTTGACTAGTGTTATATGTTGTGTACATGCACAGAGGGGGACAAGTGATTCCTCCCTCGCGACTGGGAGATCCAAGTGCACCTTAATAGGAAGAAGAACAAATTCTTAATAGAATTAAGATGCATTTACTTTGAAGTTCTGTTATGGTACTGGAGAAGTCAAGCCTAACTGTGAATCATATGTTTTTTTCCACACCTGAATTAAATTTAGGACAATGTTCTCACAAGCTGTCTTTAACATGTGTATTTTTGTGAATATTATGTATTTTCTAATTAAATTTTACTTGCAATGTGATTTTTACATGAATGAACTTGTTTAAAATGTCAAATATCAGTATTTTTCTTACAACTTTAATGTATAATGTACATTGGTATCTCACTGAATGAAGATTGATTTTACAAAAATCAAGCTAGATGTAGTTGTATATTAGTCTTATATTTTTACAGACCAAAATAATAAACAGATATAGAAACAAAATGGGGTTTTTTTTCCCTCAATTACTTTGTCAGATAAATCAAGCTGAGGAGGAATATATCCTTTTTCTCAAGTGGGACAGTAGATGGGCTTTGTTTTTTCTCTCCTGGCCAGGCAATCAGGCTGTGTTTCCTTAGCAGTCTCTTCTCCGTGTGCTGCCTCTGGCTCCCTGGAGCAGCTCGTGGCGGGTCTGGTCGTCTTGGCTGTGTGTCTGTCCCTCGCTGCCTCCCGGCCGTGTGTCTGTCCCTCACTGCTGGTCACCTGTGTGGCGCCGAGTCCTGCAGCAGTGACTCTGGCACTGCCCTGCCCGGGAGCTGCTCGTGGTTCTCCTGCCGCGTCACCGGTGCCAGCTGCTGCTGCTGCTCCTGCTGCTGCTGCTGCTGCTGCTCCTGCTGTGAGTATCTCAGAAGGGTTGTGGGACAGTTTGAACTCAAACCCGTTTCACTTGCAGATCTCTCTTGCCTGGGCAGGCCTTGTAAACATTTACCGGGGGAGCAGAGACCCGGGCTGTGCTCAGCCCTGTGTTTGTGGCTCTGTTTCTGCAGCTTCGGGGCTGAGCAGAGTTCAGCTCTGTGCTTCCCTCATGTCTGTGGGAATGCCAGAATCCCTGTGGCATTCCTGAGATGGTGTGAGCTCTGCAAATGCATCCTCTGCAGTGTCCCCTGCCTCGGGCATGGGGCAGAGGTCACCCACTGAGGCTGCAGGAGCAGACTGAGGAACGCGTCCTTGGGAATGGCCCTATCTGTGAGGATAACGTGAGCCTGATAGGGCTGGCTCTGCGGAGGGGGCACGGCACCGGAGCTGATCTGGGGCACTTCCAGGGAATGAGGCTGAAGTGCTCTCACACAGGTCAGCAACGCTGCTTCTACAAATCACTCATACCTACAGTAGTCTTTTTAAGCTGAGAAACTCATGTAAGGGAAGACTCTTAACTTTCCCTACTGCTGCCTCCTTGAGGAAGGAATGCAGCTGTTAGCGGCATCTGTCCTTTAAACCCAGCAGCGTTTAACTTTTCTCGAGGTGATGAGCTCTTAACAAGGCATTAGGAATTACTTCATTAAATTGAAAGTTCATGTATAGTTACAGATATAAACACTTCCTGGGATTGTCATAAGTAGTCAAGTGAAAATCCTCCTCTCCCTTGGGTATATTAACAGGAGAAAGGTTTAGACTAGTGCTAAATACCCCTTTGAAGGTTTTTTGCTACCTTAAAATGACCTGTGGCATTCTACTTACAGACGTTCCAGAATTCTGCTGAACACATGTTCCCTGCAATACAAGTGTTACACTCAGACAGTAGGAAGCAGTTGCATGCAGTAATTCCAGAGAGGAATAATCAGCTTTAAGGTAGCTTCATAAATGGCTTGCAATGCTAACATGAGGGAATATGTGTTGGATGCTAACAAGATTCCTGGGTGCTGTAGAGGTATGCAATAAATGGTACAGCTGCTCCTTGGGGAGGCGAGATTGCAGCCAAGACGTAGGAATTCAGACTCCTTGTGCAGCTCTGACAGATCACTTGTGTACTTTTTCTCTCACACAGGAGATAAATTTGTCTCTGGGGACTTAATGTCGTGTGCTTGATGTAAAAGTGCTTTAGAGCCATGAAGCACAAAGCGATTAAAGAAGTGCTGTGCTATTAAAGCAGCAGTTCCTATACAGAGTTCACAAGTGTTGCTAATAAGATATCATTTCCTGTCTTTCCAATTAACATTCCTTTCTAGGTGAACTACTGTTTTATGACTCGATAGCATAAGGAAATACCTTGCATTTCATCAGTGAGAGAGGTGTTTTGGGCTCTGTGGTGTCAAGCTTCAGAGAGTGTAAGGGTGTATTTACTGTCCCCACCTCAGGCCGTGGCTCTGCTCCTGTGCACTGCGGTGACTTCTCCCGAGTGCTCCCATGTGAATTCCTCTTGGGAGACACTGGCATTTCTCAAGGCCTTTGCCTTTTTTTTTCCCTTTTGCGTCTTTGCTATTGTTCTGGATATTGTGGACCCAATTAAAAAAAGAAAAGTGGGATTCTCTTCTGTTGGAGGGTACAAATAATATGACATTCTTAAAATGCTGAGGAGAATGAGTTGGATATAGAAACATAGATTTCTCTGACTTTCTGAATGCTTCATAAGCTTACATAAAACACTTCGTCTTGTAATTTTGAAATTTAAAAATCTAATAGCTTAAATCTCATAATAACCTTGTTACTAAGTCTGCCATTCATGCTCTTTCTGTCCTGTGCAGCAAAAGGAGAAAAGTAGATGTATTTTTGCAAACTCATGAGCTAACACATGAGCTAAAACTTTAAGCAAAAAAAAACCCTAAAGGTTTTTGCTAAAGGCCATTTGGGTGTTTATCTAACGTTGAAATGCTATTAACTGTCTTTGAAATATGCTCCAGGGGGTTAGTCGCTGGATCTCTATATAGTAGAGAGGAATGCAGAAAGGAAGGTGGGAGGGAGGGGTAAGGACAAGGTCCGGCTGTGACCCAGGCAGTGTGTCACAGGTTCTGCGCTGCTCGGTCTGGAACTGAACGGCTCTAACCTCAAATCCTTCCAGTGCCCACAAATGAGGATAGAGGAATTCCGAGCACCTCAGAGCTGCGTTTTCCTCTCTGCAGCCCTTGAATTTCCCCGTGCCTAAAACCAGAGCCGAGCCCGCCCTGCTCCCGCCCCGCACCGCCGGGGGCCGCGCTCGGCGCGCTGAGCTCAGCCCGGCCGGGGAGCGCTCGGGATGCTGTGCCCGGAGTGCAGCCGGGAGCGCTCGGGATGCTGCACCCGCTGCCCGGGAGCAGCCGGGAGCGCTCGGGATGCTGCACCCGCTGCCCGGGAGCGCTCGGGGGCTGCGGCCGGAGGAGGTGGGTGCGGAAGAGGGGGCGCGGAGCGGGGGCTGCCTCCCGAGCCGCTCCTCCAGCGGCCACCGGCGCGGGGGGGGCTGCAAGTGCGGCCAGGACCCCTGAAGGCAAAGACAGGTTTTGAATTTGTCCTTTGTAGGCTGAGACACTTCCCCACCACCACCAAAAAAGAGAGGAAGGCTCCAAGACTTAAAGTGGGAGCACTTGGGAGCGTTCCCTTCGTGACCTGCAGGAAGCTGATTTCCCACCTGAGCCTGGTGGTGATGGAAGGTCACTCGCGTTTTCTCTGGGCAGTTTATTTAAAACTTTCTCGTGTCAGAATAAAACCAACCTTTAAAATAGCTTCCCCTAGCCCCCTTCCTTCATTTTGACAGTAAAATGGTGATGCGATTTATTTTTGTCTCCAAGAAAAAAAAGGGGAAACTTGTTCAGATTCATTATTCAGAGAATTTTTCCCCTTGCCTCTTCCTGGCTGTCATCTTTTCATGTAATGATTTACAGTAAGTCAGAGCACTTACACACATCCACATCTCGGGATCTTTGTTTTGGCTTTGTGTTCAAGGTGATGACACAGTGCTTGGTCCAGGATACCCACATCATTTTCATGTGGTTAAACCACTGACAGCGTTTGTCTTCCTTCTGGGTTAAGATCTGCTTTGTTAGTCATCTACACATCTACAGCGGGCAAGACACAAGACTTGTTAATGCTGGTAACATTTACTAAAAACGAATTCTCAGGCTTGATTAAGATGATGTTGCAAAGTGAACTACTTAGTAGGGAAAAATCCAGGTGACCTGAATTAATGCTTCATTTAAGTATTAGTTCAGATCAGCTGGAGGTTGTTGGTATAGTTAAGTGCCACTCGTACTGGTGTTAAAGAAGAAATAAAGAAGACACAAACAACTTTCCTGTACAGTGCTGTACAGCAGAGTGGATATTTTTTTAAAGTGGGTGCCTGTTAGTTCTGACGAGGAATACAGAAATAATTTGTGTTCTTTGCGCCTTGGAAGTCATTCTGTGTTTCCCTCAGACCTCTTCAGCTGAACCACCTGTTTTACTGCTGACCTCCTGCTCCTTGCACATCGTGCTAGCCTGCTCCAAGCAGCAGCCGTGTAATTTAGGTGTTTTCCTGCTTGAGACTTGATCTCGGGGCCGGGCAAGGAGCTCCGGGGCTGGACAGGGAGCTCGGGGCTGGACAGGGAGCTCGGGGCGCCATCTTGGCCGCGGGCAGCGCTGCGCAACCGCCGCCGCCAGGGGGCGCTAGGGCGCGCGCGGGGCCGCCTCAGGGGCGCGAGCGCAGCGCGTAACCGCCAGGTACGGACCGGTAACCGCCAGGTACGGACCGGTAACCGCCAGGCACGGACCGGTAACCGCCAGGCACGGACCGGTAACCGCCAGGCACGGACCGGTGACACCAGTACGGACCAGTACAGAGCGGTAACACACCAGTACAGAGCAGTACAGCCCGGCACAGAGTGGGACAGAGCGGTAACACACAGGTAACGGACCGTTACAGATTCTTACAGACCGGCACAAACCAGTACAGATTGCTATACACGGTTATGCTGATACCTTTTCTTGTTCTTAGGAAATGAACAACCCCTAACCCTTTAACACAGTTAACACAGTTAAAGGATTAGGGGTTGTTCACCTCAGTATCTTTAATAGGATCCTATCGGTGCAACTGCTTGGCCAAGGTGGAGCACGTTGCAATGCTTCCCCCCTCACAGTAAATCACATATGCAATTTATAGTCTTTACATTTTAGCGTATTTTACAAGGGTAGCCAGTAAGGGGGGCCTGGGTGGATGATGTGATGTTTTCCCTATCTGTGGAATCCCCCAGCCCCAGTGGGTCAATCTCTAATTTATAGAATATGTTCTGGAAGGAGACCTTGGTCCTTCAAGATAGTAGAATGTGTGGTCTCCTGGCCGTGCAGCTTCTGGGGTGTTTGGTCTCCTGGTTCTACAAAACACCAGAACTACGCTAAGTTATCAGGTTTATAATTACAAGTATGCATGCTAATACTTGTGGATACATAAAACTGTGTAAAATTTATGTAAAAGAAAAAGGCAAAATCATCTTGGCACCAATACACTGGTACAGAGCGGTAACACACTGATACAGACTGGTACAGACCTACACACCCATATAGACCGATACAGACTGGTACAGACCGGTACAGACCAGTACAGATGGTTATAGACTGGTACAGACCGGTACAGACTGGTACAGATGGTTATATACTGGTACAGACCGGTACATACTGGTAGTGCAGGGGACACTGTTGGTTTGTTCACAGGAGAAAGCCTCTGCTGTTTGATCCGCTATTGCAGAACACTTAGAGCACTATAAAAGCACTTGATCTGCATTAATCTACTCGCTCCGGTAATAAAAATACCATGAAACCTGACTTGGAGAAATTTTATATGTATATTGCTTTGTTTATGCTCGGTTGTTAAAAACACAACTTCCTAAAAAAACCGAAGACACAAATGAGTCACTTGACCCTCAGTAAAATGGACAAGTACCTGTTGGAGTTTATAAAGGTGGATCCATGGATTAAATGACCTGCAGCAGTCATTTATGCTTTGAGATTCTAGATTAAACATCTCAAAATGCCCAGAAAATTCCCTGCGCTATCAGCCCAATGCCAGGTTCTCTCCATTCTAGCTAAAAGGTCCTTGCTCTTTTCTGCACAGTTAAAGATTTTCCTGTAGTTCCAGCCAGCCCTTCCGTTCTCCCTCTGCATGCTGGTGGGGTATCTCCCACCTCTGCAGTCCCAGCAGGGCTCTGCCAGGATCCTCACTGCTCCCGGCTGCTTCCCTGCTTTGGTTTGTCCCTTGTGCATTCCAAGGGCTCCCGGAGCAGCGCACGGCCCTGGGCAGGGGACACCACACGGGTGCCAGTGAGCAGCGGGTGCAGCTGCCCCACGTCACGGCTCTGTCAGGTACTGGGGCCAGCTCTGGAAGCTTCAGCTGCTGGGAGAATCCAGGTCTGCTCCTGCAGGTCTAGGGCAGACAGAAACTGCCAAGGAGAGGAACGGCCATTCCATGTGGCGTGGACAGGAGGTGGTGCACACTGATTTCATCCTCAGCTGTTAAACTCCAGCGAATCTTCAGACAAACACGGTTTGTATAGAGCAAAGAATTCAGTAAAGAATTGTAACTTGGCCAATTTTGGTCATATTTTCCTGGAAATGGGAAAATATGTCCCAGATGAGAGTAGTTTTCTGCCAATTTGAAATTCTGCTGTAGCTTATGAAGGCGTCGGTGCTTTTCAAAAGAGCGAAACAACACATACTTTTCCTTAATTTCATTATCTGAATTGGTTTGGTTTTGTGCCCTAAAACTTTCCAAAACTGCTAAACCTGCAGCAAATACCCAATCTGGAAAAAAAGATCAAATCTAGGGGTTCTACAGGGCTGGGCTGCCTATTCAGACAAGGTTTGGTAACTGGGACACCAGTAAGAATGTGAAGGACAGGCTGGTCACACAGAAACTGCCTTGAGGTGGGCTTGAACAACTACAGTGCTTTCAATTTCCTTTATTTTTAAGGAAATTTTGAAAGTTTGCATAGTTGTGCATTCATGCTTGCAAGCACCTTGGAATGATGACACTAGTGAAGAAAAGAGAAAGGGATCTAATCCGTAGGAGAAAAGTGAGATACTAGGATTCACTCCCTGTATTTGGAATACCCAGAGGTGGGCTGAACAGAAAGGACCTGGTGCTAAATATAAATTACAAACATGGCTGGGTAAGTCTGCTGGGTTGCAGGAACATAACACCTCCAGAGGGAACAGAACAGGGGAAGGAACCTTCTCTTGTGAAGTTCACAGCTCTGTGGCAGAAAAGCTTTTCTGCTGTAAAGCTTGGACTTTATATGGGAGAAACTGTGATTTCAAACATTTTATTCAAAGATGTTATCTGTGCCCTGGCTGAATGGGGTGCAGCAGTCTCAGGGAAAGGACAGGAAATCTATTTTTGAGATCTTTGGCATGTGGAGTTTAAAGAAACCACTTGTTTCTTCTGATTTAAGAAAGCTGAACATCAGCAGCTCTTGCTGTTTTTAGCTTGTCATACCTGTTGTGTTCTTAAAGCTGGAGATTTTCTTTCAATGGCATTGGCTGAGAATCTTGTCAAATATTTATTTTAAGAGTATTTTTTAACCCTTGTATAATTGCATATAAAATATGACCTCCAAAAGAAGTCTAATGCTGCTGGCATGAAGACAAGGTGTACATTTGTTAGAAAGTTTTTCTGGAGGCTTTTTACTGTCCTTTTCTTTTCTATGAACATTGTATTCTCTAGACCAGCAGCTGCTCCTCTGAGGTGAGCTTTGCCCTCTTGTCCTGGCTGAGGTGATGGCTGATGGTTTTTCCTGACCCCTGGAGTGGTTTCTCAGAAATGGAACTGGGAAATCGAGGGTGGTTTATGGAACATTCTCTGTGTTCCTTTCCTGGTTCACCTGAGCCCAGTAAGGAGCAGAAATTACTGGAGAGTCAGACTGGGGTGTTTAGGAAAGAGACCTGTGCTTCCCAGTGCTTCCCAGTGCTTCCCAGTGGCTGTGGAACCAGAGACTTCTGGCTGCAGCCTCATGGATGGACAGGAGCCCCATCCTCTGGGAGAGGAAAGCTCAGGAGGGCTGAGGAGCTGGGTGGAGTTCGGGTTTTGCTCCATGCAGAAGACATCAAGCTGTGCCTTATCAGAAACAAATCACTGGAGTAAGAAATCTTTCCTGTGGGGAGACTTTGCATTTTTTAACTTTTGAAAATCATCCTTCCAATGTGACTTGAGGGAGGTGGCAGCCTCACTCTTTGCTGTATATTAGCAGTTTCTCTTCTTGAAGACTCCAGCACATATTGGAATTTCTGTTACTCCTTGCCACTGACAATGTGTGATCACATTTATGTCACGCTACTTCTTTGTGTCCTAATTTACCTCACAGGATAATATTTGCTGTTTTCAAAGTGTTATGAGATTTTTCTGACAGACTTGAAGAAAAATATTTGTTAAATTAATACTAAACCATGCCAGATGGGAAAGATGAGAGGGGAGAAAATAAAGCAGAGTATTTCAAAACTGGGGGTGTACTACGTTCATATTTAAAAGTCATTAATTTTCAAGTGCTGAGTACTACAGAGCAATTTTTTTTAATAATGGGGAAAATAAAATAATCTGCTCCAGGGGTAGCACCTGGGGCAAAGCTCTTGTGTAAACAGGTGCCACTTTTTGGGGAGAATCTGCTTTTAATTGAGCCATCATGCTGCAGTGTCACCGGGGGAAAAAAAATGGTCTCATTTATGAGCAACAAAGAAGTTAAAATAACAATCCAGACTCCTTTTTTTAGTCAATGCTAAGATTGGCTTCTGACTTCCTGTTCTCTAATGGGAGGGATTAGGCCCTTTATGTTTTGAAAGATACTGAGCCAATTCTTGTTACAAAATTCCAGTACTGAGATCAAATGAATGAACAAAAACAACTGGAGAAAACTTGATTTGTCAGAGAGGCACCTTCATTAGTGCTCTCATCTCTTTTCTGTCATAGGAATTGTTTTTAAGCTATAATTGGATCTCACTGACAAAAGCTTCTGGCTACATATGTAAAGATTTGTAAAACGCTGCCTTTCTGTAAGCTGGTCTGATCTGTGCCAGAAAATAGGAACCAGAGCTCCTCCCCCGTGTCGGTGCCAGGGACTATTGGTTAGTTCAGCTTGAAATGCACTCTGCAGCGCACGAGTGCTGGCTCTGATGCTGCCTCCTGAAAGGCAGGAGAAATCTTCCTTCGGCAGCGTTTTACATAACACTGCCCTGTGCAGAGTGAAAGTGAATTGCACACAGAGCAGGTATTTGCTGGCGCCAGGCAATAGCAGGAATTGTCTCCTCACCCACGGCCCTCTGCTGCTCCTGTCAGGAATGCAGGAGCAGAGCTGCTGCTCACACTGATGGAGGTGTTTGCCCGTTCCTGCAGCCCAGTGCTGCTCACACACTGATGGAAAAAGTGTTTGCACGTTCCTGCAGCCCAGAGCTGTTCACACTGGGATGGAAGTGTTTGCCCGTTCCTGCAGCCCAGTGCTGCTCACACACTGATGGGAGAGGTGTTTGCAGGTTGCACTGCAGCTCTGCAGGCCTGGCTGCTGGGGCAGAGGGGTGCCTGCAGCTGCAGCAGCAGAGTTGCTGTTTGTACTTGCATTTCTGTCTGCAGTGCAGGCTCTGTGACACACTGACACTGTCAGACAGGGCTGGGTGTGCTCAGGGTTACACAACAACCTGTGTGGAACACACATAGTTCAGGGCTCCTCTTCATGGCCCTGGGCTGTGCTGCTGCCGGTTCTCCAAAGCCCAGAGCGAGGGAATGACAAAAGCTGAACTTGGCTGCTGTGTCTGTGGCAGGAAGGGCCTGCAGGGCACACCTGTGGAAGCTGCTCCTGGGTCCTTCAGCAGAATTACCTGTGTTTCCCTGCAGGTGTCCCAGTTGCTTTGTTACAGGTGTGCCATTTATAGAGCTGGTGCTAAGAGAAAATAACCACGTTTCCCAAATATTAGAAGTGCCTTACTGGGAAAGGCTGACTCTGTTTCAGGCTTTCTTTGGTTATACTGTTTTTCTCAGATAAGGAAACATCCTGCAGACTGTGTGATGTTAGGGTTAAACATTTGAAATGGATTTCAGTACACTGAGAATTTCTGTTCTTGCCAGCCATAGCTGTGGTGAGCGTGTTGGGGACTGTGTTTTACCATATTTCTGTGGGTTATTGTTGCCAAGCACGGTATGCTCCTCTCCTTACTGCTGTAACCATGTAATAGATACTTTTGGAATGGTGTCCCGTCAGAGGAATGTCTGTGGAAATTGTGGTCTCACTGTGACAAAAGCAAAAACTTCTGGGTTTATTTTGTTCCTATTTTTATTTCTGCACAGGAAAAGAAAAAAGGTATAAAATTATTTTCTGTTTACAAACATTTTACTTTATTAAGCAAGTTCATAATTTATACTCAGGATTCAACTGGGGTTGAAAATCACTGCAGCTGTCTTCATGCAAGCTGTTCTGTCTCCGAGCTTCCAGTTTAATGTATGCAGTCTGCCACATTAATTCTTGAAGTGGCTCTTAAGTGGGAAGCTGTAAAAGGGGTGCTCTTGGACCAAGATACTTTTGAAAATAGGAGCCACTCATCTTTGGTTCCTTGTGTCCAGATGGACTCAAGCAAATAAGGCATTTTATAGTAGCCTTTGAATCCTGAAATGTGTTAATAAAGTCTCAGCAACTTTTTGTAGTACAGGGAAAGCTACTCATAAAGTGAATTCAAGTCCCTGGAAAAGGGCCTTGAGGAACAAAAGGAGGGCAGCAATACTTGACCGTATGGGTATCATTAATGTGGGAATGAGCAAAGTGCTGGAAACGCAACAAGGAACACCTGGGCTCCTCTGCGCAGGGGCAAGAGCTGGACTGGGAGCAGGAGGGCATGAGTGTGGAGGAGGGAGAATCTGGGACCAGGTGAGGCTTTTCCAGTCTAACGAAGGCCTTGTGTTCAGGTGTTTGTGCCATCAGCATGTCCTGCTAATGTCCTTTTCCAGCTGTGTGTGATTTTTGGGGTGCAAAGTATTGATCTTCCTTGGTTTTCCAGGCAGTGAGAAGTAAGGGGTTTGTACTTTAATTTTGAAAAGAATGAATTTAACCCTTGCGTGTTTCCGAGAATGGAGCACATTCCATCACTGGTCCCACCGCTCCCGGCCGGCCGGGCCCTTGTCGGTGGCCTCGGGCACTCTGGTCCGATGCCGACGCGTTCCGGGCAAGGCGCTTTGTTGGGCAGCAGCTCCCGGAGGAAGCTCTGAATATGCGCTTGCTCCGAGTGTGGCCCCGCGCATCCCTGCGCGCCCCCGCGCCGCGCCTACCGCCCGGGCCCTCGCTGCCCGCACCCCGCACGCCCGCGCTCCGGCTGCTCTTTCCCCAATTCCCAGCGTCGCCATTCCAAGGCAGCAGTGCCGAACAGCCTGGTTTACACAGGAGCCTCTGCGCTGACGGTGACAGAGCGAGGGGCTGTGCGGCTGTGAGGAAAATCCAGATAACCCCCGAGTTTACGGCTCGGTGAGGTCGGGTTTCTCCTGGCTCCTTCCGAGGAGCCTTTATTCAGCAGTCACATTTTTTCCTGTGGTAACAAACAGCCGAGCAGATGGCGAGTGTGAACACGGACTGCGGCTCTGCCTGGAGTCGGGAACAGGGGGCCGGGGCTGGCGCTGCCTCCCAGTTTCCAGGAGTGTTTACAAGTTACTGGACTTGTTCCACTCGAAATAACCCATGGAATGCGCTGGGTTCAGCGGTCAAGAGATCCTTTAGGAGTAATCGAGGAAAGCAGGAGGGTTTTAGACACTGAGCTTGTGGGGTTTTTTTTCCTATGACTGATTTTAGCACATTTATCTTTAATACAAAACTGCAAAGAAAGGCAGAAGGAATAGCAATGTGCAGCCTTCACCTGAAGGAGCCAACCAGAAGGATGGAAAGGGACCATTTAAAAGGGCCTGGAGCAATGGGACAAGGGACAATGGCCAGAGGGCAGGGTTAAATGGGATATTGGGAAGAAATTCTCTGCGGTGAGGGTAATGAGGTTCTGGCACAGGTTGCCCAGAGAAGCTGTGGCTGCCCCATCCCTGGAAATGTTCAAGGGCAGGTTGGGCAGGGCTTGGAGCAGCCCAGGACAGTGGTTTTGTTGGAGCTTATGTGAAATGTTCCTCCCTTCCACAGCAATTTATTCCAACAGGACTGGAGGCCAGGTCCTTGTTGGGAAAGGGGAGGGTGCTGTACTTAGCTCACCTTGGACTTCAGTGTAAGGTCACAGCCGCTCGGAAAGACCAGGCTACTTACTCTGCATGTACACAAGCGTATCCTTAATATCTAAACGCTGCCAGTGATTTACTGTACCCTTTAGGAAGGCTTCTCTCCCAGTAAAGCTGTCCTGTGCCTTGGGATCGGGGCACAGCGGAGTCCTGAGGGCACAGTGGGGTCCTGGAGGGCACAGAGGGGTCCTGGCTCCCTGAGGAAGGTGCGGGTCTGCTGTAGGTGTAGTGTGTTTATGAGGCAGTGAGTGTGGGGTTACAGTGGGGTTACAGGGTGGGGTTACACTGTGGTCATGGTGCGGTTACACCGTTGTTACCCTGTGGTTACCCTGTGGTTCCACTGTGGTTACCCTATGTGGTTATACTCTGGTTACCCCGTGGGTACCCCGCGTTCATCCCCCGCGTGTGCGCGCTCCCTCTCCCGCGGTTCGCTCCCCGAGCGGAGCGTGCCCAGCGCGGCGCTTTGCCGGGCTCTGGGGCTGTGTGACATCACTGGCAGCCAATCGGGAGGTGCTTTAGGGCACAGTTTAGAGCTCTTTCATAATATATTTATATTCAGTGCAGATATTTTTGGGCTCCGGTAGCATTCATTTTGTCGCAGAGTCCATGTGTCAGTATGGCTTGGGGAAAAAAAAGCAAGGTACGAGCATAGCATGTTCGCCCCTGATTTTGTGCTTCAGCCGCCGCGGAAACACTGCAGGAGCAGCTCTCCTGGGGAGGATTGGCACTGGGGCCGGTCTGGGGCGTGCTCCCTGCACGGACTGCCCACTGCTCTGGCTCGCCGGGAACGGACGTGCAGGACATCTGTCTATGTGTGTGTCTGTCTGCGTGTCTGTCTGTGTGTACCAGCCCGAGCCCCCGCAGCCGGGCCGCGCTCAGCCCGCGGCACCGCTCGCCCCCCGGCCGGGCTGCCTTGGGCTGGGTTTCTGGGGGTCCCGGGCTCCCGTGCCCGTCCCCAGCCCCGGCGTGCCCGGTGCCCTGCTCTGCCTCTGCCTGCCCACACAGACTGCGAGTTTCTGCTGCTGACACAACTTGAAGGAGAACTGTTCCCTGTCTCTTCCAGAGAAGTCTGGTTAATCCATGCAGAACCCCCACCATTCCCGTTTCACTCTTTCCTTTCCTGAATGCCCTCTGTAGCAGGACCTTGTGGGATTGCAAATCCATTATAATTTCCAGCCCATAAGACAAAACCGTGTTTCTTTTTACGAAAAAAAGGAAACAGAGGCTTGCATCAGGGGAGGGACTATCTGGGCTGGTCTCCTCCCACCTAAGCACTGTGGCTGTGCTCCTGTCGGGTTGCTAAAAGTCACATACTCACAATTTGTTCCATGATGGGCCTGCAAAGCATAAAAGTGCAGTGCTGACTCCTTCATCCTCTTGGGAGACAAAATATTTTATGTGCTCCTGAGCAAGAGGCTTGGGAAGAAGTCTTTCAGGTGCTGTGTGTATCCCTAGCAGGCTGCTCAGTGTCACACAGTTTGTCTCCCTGGATAACTTGCCTGCCTGTTAAAATGCAGCTGGGTGAAGTCTCTAAAGCTGCCACCAGAAGTTTTAATCTTCCAGGCATGATCCTACATGCCAGTGCTTTTATTTGACTGCAAGTGCAGAGTTGTGTGTACTTGATTTTTCAAAAGCTCTCGCAAATGTTTTAATCCTTTCATTACTACTATTTGATCAGGCTTCATCTGAACATGCTTATGCTGCCTTCCAAATGCTAAATTCCCCTGTAATTCCTTTAATCTTTATTTTCTCAGTTTATTCCCTCATTGTTGGATCTTTAATTAACAGAATACAGGGGTATAGGGCAGCTCAAGAGAGGTTTGCTCCCAGTAGTGCCTGTGATCTGGCCTTCACGAGATGGTGACACACAGGAATCGACTGATCTGGAGCGGGGGGGAAAAACTCTTTGCTTCTACTTAAACCTTTCTCTTCTGATCACTTCAAGAGCCTCTGGAATTGCGAAACATTTTCTCCCTCTCCCCCACATCCCCCTCCTGCTGAGCAGGCAACCACCTCACTTCTCCCCTGAGTCTCCCAGCAGCCTGAGCACAAAGGAATGATTTCATCTGCAGCCTGGCACATGTGCACAGCACAGAGATTCCTCCTGCCCTGGGTGCCATTTGTGCCACTGTGGGAAAGCTTTCCTTGGGCCCCTCCTTGGAAAATGTTGTGTGGTCTGGGAGCTTTGCCTCTCATCTCCCAGTGACTCAGCAGCTGTATCTCAGGTAAAGAGTGAGGTCCTTCCTTTAACTCAGGCTGGCAACAAGAGTTCCTCCGTGAGGTTGGTGGATGCAACCAGAGGAGTGGTTTTGGAAGTGGTTCTGGCACAGTTCTGGGAAGTCACCCCCAAAAATGCCCCGTGTCAAGGGGGTGCAGAGAAAGCGTGGTATCTGCAGGTGTATCTGAGTTATATACCTGTAATGTTATATAAATAGTAAAGTATTAGTCATCAAGGCATCAGATTTACTATGGCAGGGATCTAAAACAAAACAGTAAATTCTCATTGCAATTGTGGCATCATCTTTTTGGAGGAATTTGGGACACTAAGTGCTGTCACTAACTCTCCAGTAACTGGTTACAAACCGGAGTGAGACAGTGGTTTCATGAGCTGTGGGAGATCCAGAGGCTGCTTTTAAAGCTGGTGGGAAGAGCTGTGCCCACAGTGGCGCTGGATTGCTCCGGCCAGTGCTCTCTGCAGACTGGCACCCAGCTCGTTAAGCTCAATTACTGTAATTGACAGCACTTTTCCTGCCCCTTTCCTCCCGGTGTGAACACTGGCAGCATTGCCCTAGAAATGAGGGACGGAATATTTCACTTGGGAAATTGCAGTGGTCTGTAACTTTTCCTTCTCTCTACTTTTATTTTGGAGAAGACAATGACTGTTCCTATTCCACCAGGAGTTACTACAGCTGGGTGTTCTCACAGCTTCTGCGCTGCAGGCTTTTTGTCCTTTCTGTCCCACAGAGGTGCAGCTCGTCACTAGCAGCACTAAGATGAGCACTTGAGGGTCCCCAGCTTTCTTAGCCAGGGCTCGTGAGCGTTGGCTTTAGAAGGCTGCGAGTCTGGGGAGGAGAAACCTGGGTTTGTGATACATTAGAAGTTGTAGCACTGTGCCATGGGAAGGAGGTGATGAAACACACGAGGAGAAGTGCACACAAACACACGGGAGGATTTAATTTAAACAGCAAACTGGCCTCTGGAAGTAGGTGAAGTTTAGAGCCTGGAGAGCATCAGCCTCATCGGACAGACAGGCTCCTTCTTTTCCATCGAGACTGGGATTTTAGCTAGAGGTCTGGATTGCTGCACTACAGAAAAAAATATTTTATCACCTCAATTCAGGATTAATCAATTATTTGAATTCTTAAAAACCCCAGAAGCAAACCCAAATCCCTTTCTGTATTTCTTCTGTAGTCAGTATTTTCAAGTGGTACTAATTCATTTGCATTTCTCTGTGCTTTAAAACTAATTTCCCCTGTGTTCTACTCTATTTTTATCTGTTCAATATTAACCCAGCTAAGATGATTGCAAAGTCTGTAGAATCAGGTGTGAGAGTAAACAACTTCACATTTTCAGCACTGCTTACAAAGTCAGTTTTTATTATTGGAGAGCAACTTCAGTTCTGAGATGATGATTCCGCCCCCCTTGTCTCTTTCACCAGACAATTCCCTCAAGTATTATTTCCTGTTCTTGAGCAAGAAGCTGAATTTCTGCCCTGTTTGTTTCAGGCATCCCCTGCCAGCACCTCGCCCCTCGGACCTGCCAGAACCCTCCCCAGCTGAAGACTTTCTTCCTGTGAACTGCGTAGGTACCAAAAATCGGAGTAAGTAATTTCTGATAACCAAGAGGTTTCTAGGAAAGGTGCCTGGGTTTATTCTTAAGGGTTCATGCTTTAGGACTTTATTACATCTCAGGTCTGTGGCTGGCAGCTCTGAGGGAAAGCACAGATTTCTGGCCCTGGTGTAGCTCTGTGGAGAGGGAACATTTACCTGAATGACAGAAATAAACTTTATACCTGAATGATAGAAATAAACTTTCTGTGCAGCTGTTCCGGACCTTCGGATGTGCCATTCTGCAGTGTAGGTGTGATTTAGCCAGGACCAGCAGCAGCTGCACAGCCCATCCCTGCACCTGTAGCATTTTTAGGTTTCTACTTCAAAATAGGCCCAGGGAAACTAAACCCCCTTAGTTCTCTGGATAAGGAACAGAGGAGGGGATGATGATTGGCTTTGCATCAAGTACAATAGGGAGAAATGGAAAAAACGCTTGTTTTAAAAATGCCTCTGGAAAGCTCAAGATGGAGAACCCACTGCAAAGTCTGTGAAGGGAAAAAAAAAGGCCAAGCTTATGGTGAAAGTAAAGCTGCATGGCTGTAACCATGGAGACCAAAGCTCTTCTGATGCAGAAATAAATGAACACAACCTTTTCATATTTATTAGTGGGACTGATGATGAAAGATAAAGTCAAATTAAAATATAAAGCAACAGAGACAGAGTGAATAGCTGACTCTGCCCCTGCAATGCAGGTTATTGGGATGGATCATCACGAATGAGCTGGGGTTACAGAGAGGCAAATCAGCTATAAAAGGCACAAAATACTCCTAGTTATACCAACCTGTTCATCCAAGTATCAGCTCCTTTATTAACAAAACTGGAGAAACCATGCACACAACATGTTCCTCAAATCTTTTGGTTCTGACAAAAATGGAAATGAATTTGTTTTCATACTATAGCTCTGTATTAAATGTGTGTTCTCCACAATGGGAAACTTTCCTGTGACTGCACTAGCGAGTATCTGAAACCTGCTCATTTCTTAGTGGCAAGAATGACAGAATTTTCCTTTAAAAGTATTGGGTGAATATTCAGGTTTCTCACGAAAATAGATGTCAAAGGGTCAAGTACTGACTGGTGAGCTGCTGTTACAGCGCTGTCACTGTGGGACAGAGGGCCAGCAGCAGCAAACGGCACTGGAGCCGATTTCAGTGAGTCACAGCTCAGCAAACCTTCACTGCACACCCCTGGCTTCAGGCTGCAGCAATATCTGAGCAGCAATCCCAGAGCAGGGAAAGGATTCCCCCACAGCCCCGCACGAAGGTGCTGAGGGGAAAGGTGGCTTTGGCGTGTGGTTTATGGGACAGGGCATGAGAACTCACAAAGCTGCCGGTGTGACCCTGCTGGGAAATCCCTGCCCAGGGGCTGTGCCCGGCGGCGGAGGGCAGGGGAGGGAAGGAGGAGCACACTGGCAGCAAGAGGAAAAGCCAGGGAAGTGCCAGTGTTGGACCCCAGCATCCCAGAGCAGCCTGTGCACGAACCGAGCTTCAACATCGCAGCCCTGGCTCACACCCGACAGCTCCAGCACCAACCCCGCTGCCTGAAGCGCCCGGGGCTGCCCCAGCACCCCAGGGCTGTCCCCACAGGTAAGAGGGCCCAGCTCCACGGCTTCCAGCCCCCAACGTTAATGGTACGGTATCTTAAATTAACATCGGGTTAAGGTTCTCCCGGCTTTACTGGGCTGTTTTCTTCCCCTTTCTGACTTCCTCAAAAGTGTGGTTAGCCTCAAATCTGGCGAGGAATCCGTGCCCAGCCTCAAAGCCAGATTTGAAGAGTAACGGGTTTGAAATACTGGTAAGTTTATGCCAAGACTTAAAATAACCACCCTCCATCCTTCTTGATATTCTGGTAAGAGAATGGCTGTGTGCAAGACCTTTAATTTAATCACTGTATAAAATGGTATTTCCTGGAATTTTCTGGCAAATGAAACACTCCTAAAGAATTCATACTTCAGTCTTCCTATTCATTGACTACACCCAGGAGTTCAGAATATTAAAATCTGATTTTTAACTACAGAGTTGGCTAACATTAAACGTACCTTGCCAGGTACTGAGAGAAATGTGATGCACGTTGATAAAAGGATACCAGATTATGTCATTGCTAAATAGAAAGAGGTTGCTGTACTTTGGGTTGAAGTTCTTAAAAAAGATCTTTGTAAAATCCCTTAAAGCCAAGGAGGACACAAAATAAATTCTTAAAGGTCTGAATTTTCAGCCATCAGCTTTCTGTGGCACAGCAGGAGCAAGGAACACAACCAGGTTTTCATAGCAAGGACTTGGCTTTTGCAGGACTCCCTGCCTGGCGGTGCTGAGACACAGACTGCCAGCCCACTGCCAGCCCTGAGTGGTAGTTACCAAACTCTCACCTGATGCACTTCGATTTATGAGCTGTGCCTAAATCCAGCTCCTCACTCTAGTGAGGAACAGTTTTGTTCTCATCACACTGGAGTCCCCTTAGGAAATCCCCTCCTCGGGGGCTGGCTCAGCTGCCAGGTCCCTGGAGCCACAGTGCAGGCCTGGCCTGCCCAAACCAACCACAGCTTTTAACAATCTCAGGTTTAGATTTTCTGGTGTTGAAATCACTTTACCTTCCAGGCCGGCCCAGGCTGGTGCTCCTCCCTGTGGGAATGGTCAGTATTCCACAGCACTGCCCTCCTGGCCCTCAGGCCCCGTGCTCCAGACACACAGGGAAGGCTTTTCCAGCTGGAAGCAAATCTCCATTCATTGAGGAATTCACAGACCTTGTTTCCCAAGAATGCAGAACAAGCAAACCTGTACACAGCTATTTATAACTCCGTGTTCTACAACACTGAACAGGAACAACACATTTCAGCCCAAGTTATTCTGTAGATTTTCAATAACCTTGAAGGAGATAAGTATTCAGTAAGTACTAAACAGAGAGGCCCCAGCAGGGCTGGGGAGCGCTTGGAAAAACAGAAGCAAAAAAAGGAATGAATATAGTGAGGTGGGATTTACCAACCAGGAATGTAGCACTTGCATGTAATAAAGCAAATATTTACATTAAGCACAATACAGCAATTTATTTAGATGCTTAAATGAAGAATACAAAGGGAAATAAAGATCACAAAATTATACATACTACAACAGTGTGTCATATATTAGATGGTATAAATGAATACAACACCTTGTTGGTGTTAACTAAAGATAAAACTAAATATCCAAACCCAGCACTTTTGTCTCAGTGTGCTGCTTCAACACAATACACTTTTATACAGATCTAAAAGGTGTCAAAATTAGTAGCTGCAAACTTGTTTCTTGCATGTGATTTTTCTTTTTTAGCTTAAAAGATTTCAGAAAATGGCTCTGAAATATGTTTGTCATCAGTTGTCATGTCAAGGATATTCAGAACAAGAAAATTCTATAATACAACAGAGCCCAGATATATTTTTATGTTGCTGGCCTCTGGCTGGAGATTGTACAAGGTTATGTGCAAAAACTAAGTTTGTCAAAATTCATACTAGAGCAGTCTCAAGCTTTGCTAGGGAAACTAGATACAGCATTTATTACACAGCAGGGCAACACTAAAAAAGAGAAACAGATCTATGATGGGTACACAAGAACAGTTCCATAAGCTTCACTTGAATAGGTCTAAAAGACTGTACAAATATACATTTCAACTATTCAGAATGATACATGAAAACTCCATTTCCCCAGAGTCTGCTATACAGGGCACCGGGTCGCTGGCACGGCGCTACCGGAGAGGGGCCTCTTGGAAAGACACAACTCAACATGGACACGGTGAAAGGAGGGTTGAAAATGCAGATAAAATAATCCTCTGCTTTTCTCTGTGTGCATTCTGGAGCCACCAGCATATCCATTTTCACATTAAGTTACTGTGCTCATCCCAGCAGGAACTCTCCAGCCCCTTGGCCAGCAGATCCCTACATGACCCCGGGCAGCAGCGGCCCCCGGCCAGGCCGAGCCCCCAGGGCCAGAGCAGCTGGGAGTGGGGCAGTGCAGTGCCCTGGCCAAGCAGTGCTGTGGCCGAGCAGTGCCCCGGCTGAGCTGTGCTGCCCACGGGGCAGTGCCCTGGCCGAGCAGTGCCCGGCCGTGCCGTGCCACCCGCAGGGCAGCGCAGCTCACGCCTGCTGGCTGCTGAGCTCCACCCCGGGCAGGCTGCCGTGCATGGGCTCGGCCACGCCGGCGCCCACGGCCCCGAAGCCCTCACCATCCTCGCTGTCCATTGTGCTGCTCTGCCACTCCATCTGCTCACTGGCCAGGCTCTCCTCCAGCTCAGAGGTGTTTTTCCATTGCGACTGGTCCTTGGACCAAAACCCTTCTACTTTTCCATAGGAACGATTCTTCCACTTTGACTGTTCTTCATCGCTTTCAGATGCACCCCCTTTGGCCTCCACAGGGGGTTTACTGCTCCCAGCATCTTCGCTTTGGGAAGATTCATCTGTCCACACTTCTGGTTTCACCTCCAATGCGTTATCTTCAAAATCTGAAACCTGCTGGGAACCAGGCCCGCTTTCGGACTGGGAAGCTCCATCTTTCCATTCCACTGCATCATCCTGGTCGTCCTGATCACCTTCACTATCTGAAACATCACCCACCAGTTTTGTTGACTCTTCAGCAGAAATCATCTCTTCGTATTTAGAGCTTTCCTCTTGTTTTTGATCAGCCTTCTCTGGAGACTGTAGTGTATTTTCCTCCATGATTTCCTTGGCTATGCTGTCCTCAGGGTTCTGCACTGTGCTGTCGGACGAGGGTTTCCCACTGATGTCAGAGACACGCTGGCTGAAGGGACTGTGCCTCTCGTTGTATTCCTCTTCTAGGTTTTCATAGCTGTCTGAGGAACTGTCATTGTCTTTTTCTAAGTTGATTTTTTTATCAACAGTCTTACTGACATTGACTCTGGAGTTCTTCTCATCGTGGTTTTCAAACAGCCATTCAGCATCAAAATCCATCTCGTGTTTGACTTTGTTCAGCTCTTTCATGTTGAAGCCCAGCAACACCCCGGGTTTGTATTTTTCACAATCCCTAACACATTTCTTCCTTTTGTTGCTGAAGTGAGATGCAATATCAGATTTCCAGAGCCACAAACTGGCCGCCAGCTTTTCGATCTCTCTCCGAGTGGGATAGGGCTGCTTATTGAAGTATTTTGTAAGAAATGTTTTCCTGGCTTCGTATGAATCATCTTCGTGACCCTTGGGGTCCAGCGCTAGAACTACAGGTTCTTCAGGCTTCTCCTCAAAGGCAGAGGGGGAGTCATCGTCGTCCATCTTCCTCTTCTTCATCAGGGGGAACTCCATGTGTTCGTAGGCACGTTTCACCGGCGCCGCTGCCGGCGACTGGCCCAGCCGGGACGACGTCCCTTTGTCCTGCCCGTTCTGGGTCTTGCCCACGCCCCTGCAGTGCACCAGGTGCAGCGTTATGGTGGAGGCCGTCATGTTGCTCGTGTACACGCCCAGGCAGTGGATGCACTTGTAGGTCAGCTTCTTCTCCACGGGGTGAACCGTCTGAATCACCTGGTGCCTCTCCCGGAGGTGATGTGCCAGCGCGTCAGAGATGGGGCCTTTTAGGATTGAAAAGCACAGAGGACAGAGAGTTTTCCCCACATCTTTTTTGTAGGGCACTGCTGCTTGTGGAGAGCTTTTGACGGGTACGTCCGATTTCTCCTGGATTTTGGGCTGCGGTTTTGGTGGAACCGGGGGGGTGTTCTGAGCGTGGTAAGCTACGGACTCGGCAGGAGCATCCCGCAGGTTGTAGGTGGTTACAAGGAGGTGTATGTTCGTGTGGCTGCCCTGCTGCAATGTCAAATCAAAGGTCAGGGTGGAGTCGGTTTTAGGTCCCATCTCCTCGTCCACGTGCACCATGCGCATGTGGGCAGCCATCTTCTCCACGTCGTTGAAGGTGGAGCGGCAGTAGGGGCAGGACAGCCCGTGGATCAGCATGTGGTTGAGCAGCGTGTCCGTGGGCAGGTAGCGGTTACAGTAGAGACATTTGCTTGTGAAGTTGTGGATTTTCATGATGTAGTTGGCCACTGCAGGCACCTTCTCAGCCTTGTGCTCCTTCTCAAAGTGGACGCTGTACACGTTTTCGGGGAACAGCTCGTTGCAGATTGTACAGATTTTCCACTTCTGCGTGGATGAGGTGTTGACAGCAGAAGGACCCGTAGCAGCCACGGGGGATTTGGAGCCAGACTGACCCAGAGCTCTGGAGGCCGCCTGGGACTGTGACAGCGACGTCTGCTTGAGCTGTGCTGATGACAGTGAGGAGTTGGCAGACTGCAGCGAGTACCTGGCTGAGGCCTGGGACCTCTGCTCCCCTCCCAGAGTGTAAGGCCTTCCATTGCCGCTCGCTGAAAACTGTTTCATGCTCTGTGATTGTTGGGAAAGAGAAACCGGCGCATTGCCACTGAGGCTGAGCCTCCCCCCTGGCTGACCAACATAACTGGGGGGTACTGACTTGACCCCGTAATTGTTCTGCTGTAGGTGCACGTTTGACATCATATTGACTCCTGTGGAGTTTAACGTGGGCTTTGGTATAGTGAGTCTGTTCATCATCTGCTGCGATGAGAGCGAGCGGACGCTGCCGGCCGAGAGGGCACCCATCCTCTGAGGGAGTCCCATAGGCTTTTTGTCCTGGGGTTTGGGAGCTATTAGCATCAAAGGTTTAGACCTCGGAACCACCACGTTGGTGTGACCTATCATTGCCGTGACCTGGTATCCGATCCGTTCGTGGTCTTCGATCACGTGCTGGACTAAAGCTTCGTAGGATTTCGGCATGAAAAGGCATCGTTTGCAGTGGATACCCCCCTCCTCTCGGGCGCCGGAGCTCAACGGAACTGCACCATTGAGGGACTTTTCACCTCCCTTGGCTACGTAAGGAGCAGCAACGTGCTGAAAATGTTCCCTGTAAATGTGCTTTCGAACGATTTCGTAGAGCGGGTCACGATAAGTGCACTTCTTACAGTAATAAACAGCTTGTTCCACACTGTCAGCCTGCTTGGGTTTAAGGCTCTCGTGTTTGTTTTTATCTTTGAAAGTGCTGATGCCTCCACTTGGTGTATTGGCATTGGGAGCATGGAATATTTTAATGTGCGTTTCCAAAGTCTTTTTGTCCGCGTTGAAGGTACAGTAGGGGCAGTTGAGGAGGATCCTGTTCTCAAAGTCTTCGCTGTGAACATTCCGGAAGTGGCTTTTGTAGGCTGAAAAGAACTTCGAGGAGAAGGGACATGCACTGCAGCAAAAGGGCTTTGTCCGATAGTCCTTGAACAGAGAACAGAGCACAGACTAAATATTCAACAGCACTTCTCAGCAAAATAACATCCATGACATTCTCTACACCTTTCTAAATGATAACGAGGCCCCCCTGCAACTGTCTCAAACCTTCAACTCACTTCTCTCCCATTTCTGGCCTGCACATCAGGCCCTAAAAAGCTGATCACAAGAACCTACACATGATGTGATGAGTGCCAAGGGGTCCCTCGGGTTTAACCGTGACCTCGGCAGGTGAGGCTGAGTCAGAAGTGTCTTTCCCTATCAGTCACAAAAAGCCTCCTCCCCACAGCTGAGCTGCAAGAAAAGGTCCCTGTGAGCTCCTTTCTGGGGGAAAACCAAGCAGGATTGTTCGAGGAGAATGAGATTTTGCCCAGACGAGATACTGCTCACCTAAATCTGCCAAACTTTATAGATGTAAGATGGATCTGTACCTTGAGCCATTCCAGTGTCTTTATCCATTACACACTTTAACAGTAAAGATGGAATTCCAAACTTATTTTTGGTGAGCAAAAGGACTTAAGTTTACCAAGACATTGGCTACACAAGCCCTTAAGGCCACCAAGCCTCTTCCTTGTGATCAAAGCACAAACCCATTGCCAACTGTATAAAGTTGCTTATCCTGTGACCAGAGAGCTGGTGGAATTGTGCTAGGCTTGGGAACAGGTGGGAAGGGGCTCCTACTGTACAGCTGTTTGACCTGAGCAAGGACCCTCAGCTCTGCAGTACTGGCCACCCAGTCCTGAGATACAGACCAGGAACAACTCAACAAAACAAAGAAAAAAGGATGTGGCTTTTTGCTGTCCCTTGAACTGCCAACACATGAAAACCCATGAGGAAAACTGCAGGAAAAGCTCTTGGCATGTCTGTGAAATGCCCTTCACCACAACCCACCTCCAGCCTCAGTGCCAAGTGAAACTCTTACCAACCTGGTTTTTTGTAAGCGATGGGTCCCACAGTCCCACATCCTCCCATGTAGTGTTTTTCAAATAAAAGTCATTAGGTTCAAACTGCTTAAAATCCTGGAGAAGGGAAGATGGGAAGAGAGGACAGAATCAGAACCAAAGAGCAAGGACTCCCCTAATCAACCCCCGAGCACCCCTGCATCCTCCCAGGTGCTGCTGGCCACAGCAGAGACCATCACTCAAGGCACGGGGGGAGTCTGGGGTGCACCCAGGACGGGGAGAGCTCTCGATATTCTCCAGATCACAGAACACCTGCAGAACATCTTCACCACTCACCCTCCTGACCAAACCAGCACTGCAGTTACACACTCATCTCATTCCAAAAGCAATCTGCAGGAAAGTGTTCCCAAACTGATGTGTGGGCTTGGAGTTTTTTGGCTGCTTTTTGTGGGTGGATGGTGGCGTGGTATTTATTTTGTTTGATTAGTTTCATTTGGCTTTTAATTAATTTCACACAGAAAGCTTTTAAAGTTGGACATGTGTGATGTCCAAGACACCCAATTCTTATTAAAGAAATTATCTTATGAAGCATTTTTTTGGCATTTCACCTTTGGCATGAAGTCAGCAGCACACAAGGATTCAAAAATAACATCTCCACTGAAATAAATATTGCAAGTAACATTGTCCCAGTTCAGAATTCTCCCCTTAAACACAAAACTTGCTCCACAAATTCTGCAAGCAGGAAGGACTGGCATTTCTTTCTTATACATCTCACTCAGCTGCTCTTTAAAGAGACACTGAAAGAACAGGCAAAGCCACAGCGAAGGAATTTGCCCAGAAGAGCAGCACAAACAGCCCTCCTCTGCAGGAACTGACCCCGACACAGAGGTGATTCTGTGACTTCAGGACCTGCTGCAGCACAAACGCTTCCTGAAAACCTCAGACCCATTCCTGCCCCCCAAGGAACATCCCACACCACTCCTGGTTCTTGCAGCATTCCTGGATGTTCAGTAGCCACTGATGTTTTTAGAAGTATTTACAGGTACATTTTCTCTCAAGTTTCTGATTAACTCCTACTTTGTGTGGAACCTAAACAGCTCTAGAAGTAAATCCTGGCATACACAAATACCTTGCTGTCCCTGTAACTCTGGAGCATTGTAGCTCCATCCCTTGGAGGTGCCATACTTACTTCTATATGTTCTTTACAGTATTCCAAACCAATGTCACTAAGGATTTTTTTCACAGTTTTCCGGGCCTTTCTTAAACTGCCAAGGTTGTTGACAGGAAGTTGGAACATAGTTTCTATTGAAAAAGAAGAGTAAGAGAAAAGGTTTAAGTCAAATGTGCTTTCTCTGATAGTGCTGCACTTTTCATTATCAGTAATTGTCTGCCTCACCTCCCCACAGAACTGGTATCACAGCTGTACCACTCCCTAACACTCTGCCAAAATCTCTGGCCTGTTCCTTGCTGAGGCTGCCCAGGAGGCTGCAGAGGACACTTCTAAAAAGGCAACAAACCGATGGAACAACTCCAGCAGGAGCAGTGGGCTGCTCTGGAAATAGCTTCCATTTCTTTAGAGTGTCTGTCTTTACAAACCCCTACACTGAAGCACTTCAGAACTCAGTTCTGTCCTGTGCAATGTATCCTAACTGATTTGAAAACTAGCAAGCTCAAAGTACTGCTCGATATCAAACAGCTGATTTCAAAATGCCCATGAACCTCTTCACCAAAGGAATCAAATGATTTATCCTAATTCCTGTGTCTAATACAGCTGATCATACCACAGGTACCATCATACACAGAAACTCAAGGAAAGCAAATTATTTACACCTGCCTGAAAACAACATCTCTGGTCTGTCTGCAGCATCTTCTTGCCTCTGCCCTTTGCCTGCCTCAGTCAAATTTTAAAGACAAGAAATCCCCTGGATCTTCCTATCACCTCCCATTGTGACAGAGGATAGAGTCAGACCTTCATACGTGAAACCTGAACTTTTAAATATCAGCTTTTAACATCAACCTTACTTTGCAAGTTCTGCTGGACAGCTGAATCCAAGCCTCCTAATCGGAACAAACCCCTCACCCTTAAGCAAATACAGTTAATTTTATTTAGGAAATGTCTGATGATTTAATCATAGTGAGTGGAGAGCCAGATACAGTCTGATATTATTACAGTCTGTGGCTGATGTTTAAGGGAAGATACCCACAGCATCTCTGACCACATCAATCCACACTCAGGTGCTGGGAGGAATGAATGAATGATTGCTTAAAACCAACCCCAACAACACCCTGACTAGAAATCTCCAGGTAGGATCTTCTGGTGCCTCAGAAGGCAGATCTCGAAGACCCCCTCCTCTCCGGTGTGTGTGGACACAAACTGTCTGACTGCAGCAGGCACAAAGGAGTGGCTAAGGGAGCACAGTGACTGTGAGAAATGTCTGGAACCTTCCTTTGCTCTGTTTGTGCAGTTCCCAGCATAAAGGTCTTGTCCACAGCCAGGTATTGACTCCTAGAACAATCCAGTAGCCAAATGTAAGCAGGAGAGACAAGCTATGAAAAGGATGACTAACTTAGAAGCACCATACTCAAAGTTTTCATCTCACATTTGCAACAGTCAAAGTTTCCTTCACCACGTTCCTGTGCCAGTACAAAGAGCCCTCCCTGAGCTCAGCCCCAGCTCTGCACTCTGACCCCAGTGAAGGCCTCAGAGACAGAGGCAGGAACACCAAACCCCCGCAGCAGTCAAATCATCGAAGGGGATAAAGGACAGAAAGCCTGCATCTTGTCTCCTCACTGCAAAAGCTGGTTCTGTTGTAGCCTGAAATCTTAATTCTCCAATGGGTCTTTTGTACTTTGGCCCTGGTCAGGAGCTGCCTCTGATGCCCCAGGTAAGAGGTATTGGGCTGTTCCTGCTCTCAGCCAGGAATGGGGATCCTCCCATGTGTAGCCTCAAAGCACCCACAGGGAACAAGGCTGTTGTGACTCTGGGAAAGGTT
This sequence comes from Pomatostomus ruficeps, assembly GCA_013400735.1. Taxonomy (NCBI): domain Eukaryota; kingdom Metazoa; phylum Chordata; class Aves; order Passeriformes; family Timaliidae; genus Pomatostomus; species Pomatostomus ruficeps. Next base: position 196,885 of record VYZT01031200.1, read on the forward strand.
CAGCACCAGCTTCACACCAACACAGCCTTTTCCTCCCGACTGAAATCTTCAGCCCATATTCCAAATGTGCCCCATTGTGTTCCTTTCATGTCTGGCATTTTTCAGGGTGCTCCCTGTGCTTGGTTCACGTCTCAGCTTTGGTACAGCACAACCAAGCACAATGGATTTCCACTGTCACAGGCTGCAGAGTGAAACAATGGTTTTCAACCAGGAATAAAGACCTACAGAAATAATCTGGAGGAAGATCCTGCTGTGTAAAGGAACCATGACAGCACCAGTCTAGTTTTCCAGCAAACCTACTCTAGGTTTTATTCTCTTCATGCTTAACTGGAAACGCCACCAGGTCCTGCCCACTGCCAGGGAAACCTCCCACGACAGCAGGCTCAGAACGTGGGGGACCCCAAGCACTGCACTGAGCAGGAGTCTGCACTCAGCAAGGGCTGGAGGCAGCACCTCTGGGAAATGGCAAGTGAAAACCAGTTATGGAATCCCCAAAAGGTGTAAAGAACCCCCCCCTAGTCCCACTGCTCTTTATCTTGTTCAGGCATCCCAGACTCTAAGAGCTGGCCAGGGACCCCAAGGGCTCTTCACAGAGGCCACTCCACCTACCCCGTCTGCACTAAGGTAATCTCTTCATAGGATCATCATGGAATGGCCTGGGTGGGAAGGGACACTAAAGCCCAATCAGTTCCACCCCCAGCCATGGGCAAGGACACCTTCCACTATCCCAGGTTGCTCCAAGCCCCGTCCAACCCTGCCTTGGACACTTCCAGGGATGGGGCAGCCACAGCTTCTCTGGGATACCTCTGTCCTCACAGGGAAGAATTTCTTCTTAATGTCTTCTCATTTCTTCTTTTTATCTCTTGAGCTGAATGTTTCTTAAAAGCATTCCATGAAATTTACACTTCCATTCAACTCTTGCTAAATAACTGACCTCAGAGTAAAACTGCGTATGTGATTACAACCCTCTCAGGAACATTATTAAAAAGAAGGAAATAAAGCATCAGTTCTGCCTTCTCTTATGAGCACATGAGGTTGACCTTTCCTTTCACAATGTTCTCATTTATTCCTATTATGAACACTGAGGAGACCTGAGCTTTTTGGTGATCTGACAACCAGAATTACCAACTACAGTGTTGAACAAAGCATTAGGTGTGAACAAGTGTGCAAAACAGACAATTGTATAAGGTGCAAACCCAGCCTCTTCTGTCCCATCGTGACTGAGTTCAGACATACTCAGCTCAATCTCGTTTTATTAAAATAATCAGCAATGTACAAACTCTAGTTCATGAAAGCAGATTTTCTATCCATTTTAAACTAAAAGATATTATTTGCTGTTATTTCTGTGCATGCTTATAAAACACAACTCTTCCTCTCTGTTCTCCCCTCTCCCCCTCATCATCCTCTGCTGCTTCACAAGGTCCATCCTTTCCGTGCTTTCCCCCTCTCCTCCTTTCTTTGCTGGTTCTTGGCCTTCTTGGTCCTTACCTCGCTCATTCTCCCTCTTCTCCTCTTCCCTGTGCCAATTCATAGCGTCCACATTCTTTCGTCGTTCTCTCTCATCCTGTCTCCACCGCTTCTTGATATCTTTGTCCTTAACTTGCTCATTTTCTCTCCTCTTCTCATCATCCCTGTGCCATTTTATTGTTTCTGTATTTTTCTGCGGCTCCACGCTTCTTTTGAGATAGTCTTGTCGCCTCCTCCTCTTTTTTAACATATCCCTTTCCCTGGCACGAGCCTGCTTTTCTTTCTGGGAAAGAAAAGCTTTACGGGGCATCATGAGCTGCTGCTGTACCTGCAATAATATCGTATCCATGGAATAATGCACTGTACATGCACTCAGTCAGGCACAACACCTCATTTGGAGCTCAGCACTCCACACACTCACTCAAGGCACTGCCCTGCTCCTCCTGTCCCCTCCTGAGCCTGGGCTTGCTCCGTGCTGGTCAGGCCGGGCCTGGCCGGGCCAGCTCCAGGGGCCACCTCAGCGATGGCACCACTGTCCCCTCCCTGCAGCTCCTCCTCCCCAGAGCAGCCCCGGGGCATCGCTGCTCCCGCTGAAGGAACAGGCTGTGGGCAGAGCTGTGAAGGGAACCTGGGGACAATCAAACCTGTCCCCTCTCCTCCTGGAGAGCCACATTTAATCCAACTTAAAGGTGCTCATTTTTCTCTCCAGACCTCCACCCAATTTGGGTGAAAATGGCTCCCTTTCCTCTTGGCTGGGAGGAGGGAGCAGGGATTAGGAGACAAGCCACAATCTGAAAAATTGTGTAAGCTTTGTTTCCTGGGGAAACCTGGCCAAAACATTTAACTGCAGTTAATGAAATGAGTCCTGACTCATCTACCCAGACTTCCTCCAAGTGTGTTATGTCTTGCTATTCACAGGAACAAAGGGAAAAAAATGAGACTATTTACTTGGAGTTTCTGCTGACAGCATTCCTGAGGAGTGGGGCGTCTTGGGGTTGGTGTTTTGAGGCTTGGGGCTTTTTGTTTCTAAACAGGTGTCAATGGAGCCTACATTTAACAAATTGCTTTTACTTTTGGTCATTTCTCTGTAGTCACCCAACACATTCACATCTCCAAATGTAACAGTGTTAATACCTGCAATTTTGAGATCATGGAAGAATTTATACCATTATTGATAACCTTTCAGTATTTTGCTGTACACACTGAGCAATGTTTCAGAAATAGCAAACTGAAGTTGTGGGCCAGATTTGAGTTTTTGGTTGGGTTTTTGTTAAGTTTTGAAGAGAGATTTGCAGAGGTCTAATCAAAATGAAAACTGCAGAAAGGACAAAATGACTAGATTACAATACTTAAGCAAAGCCTAAAACAGAATGAAACAAATGTACTTTTAAAATTTAGCTACCTTATGGAAAGCACTTGTTCCCAGCATGCAATACTCCATCTTTTTCCTACAGAAAAAGCAATGTTTCAAACCCTTATTCTAAAAGCTGTTCCTTTCCCCTAAATACACCCCACCCCATACACTTGAACCCTCTGCTCTGGTCCATTGCCTTTGTTAGGTCTGTATCATGATCCCATGGCTTTCATTCCAATAATTCAACCCCAAATTTCTTAATATCCATAATAATGCTAAAAAGAAAGGGCTGCAGCAGAGTCAAACACCATAATCAAAAAAATTCATGCAGTTGGATAATACATTAGTACATAAAATTCAGATCATGCTAAAAATTACTTCATTAAAAGGGTAGCTCTCTACCAGACAGCCTGGGTTTGGGTATTAAATATTTCTCAGTAACAGCTGGCATTAAAATCAAAAAGCAATGGGAACCCAGGATCAGCATCCTCAGTGCAACCCAGACACTGCAAATCTGCACCATCCTTTCAGTGCTCTGTGGGCTGGGTGCCAGGACATTACTGCTGTTTACTAGAGCAAACTTAACTCATTAACTTTTTAAATGTACATTATCTTTACAATAACCTGGTTCAATTTCAATAACAATAGCAGGAAGTAAATTGGAAGTGAAACACATCATGCAAATGATTCTCCCTCCCCATCCAAGGCAAGTACCAGCATTTCAATCTGTCACTGTTGTATTTTCTTTCATTTGTTTTTGTTTGGTTTGTTGTTGGGGCTTTTCCCCTTCATCTTTTCACGGGATTCTTCCCTCCCCTCCCTTTATACAGCCCACTTTACCAGATCAGTTTATAGACAAATGATAGAAAATACCTTAATAAAGAACACGTCAGCTGAATTTCCAAAACAAAACATTTCAATTGAGATTCAAGTAAGTCATGTCATATTCCAAGGAATAACTTAAAGGGACATCCAACTTAAATCAGAGATCTCTGAACTTCCCTATCCCAAGTCAGAGGGTTTCCCCCAGTTTGTTTATCGATCCAGAGACATCTCTCCTGCAGTCGAAATCAGTTTTCACTTTCACCAGATGGTTTTAAACCAATAGAAGAGGGGAAACTTTAAACCAGGATACCAATTTATCTGCAGTGAAACTGCCAGAGTGATTGAACCCAAGGCCCCCCAACCTCTCCATTTTTCTGGAGTCCAAGTTGGTGTTCCTTTAAGTTGAAAATGTCCCAGCCTCAGAAGTAAACAGTCAGAACCATCCTTTCAAGTGCTTTTTGCTCATACTTTGCCAAATGAAAATCTTGACTCCTCCCCATCTCCTCAGTGCATAAGCTGAGGCATTTACCTCCGAGGTGAATGGTGCTTGGGCGTCTCACACTCATTGGACACGAGTCCCTTTCCTGCACGAGCCTCCAAAGCCAACGCTCCTGGCAGAACGCCCCCAGGGCTCTGCTACACCGCCCGCGGGAGCTCAGAGCCCGGGCACCGAGGATGGCTCATATCCTGCAGGACAAAACACAGGGGAGAGACAGGAGATAAGAGAGTGATAAGGGCAATCTCCCACTGATAGGTACAAACCCCAGCCCTGCCTCTGCTGGGGCTGCAGGGAAGTTGTGCTGCAGCAAGGCTGAGCAGGTTTGGGTTTCCCCAACTTCTTCTGCTGGGGGTGCTGCCCCAGGAAGGCCCCAGTGCTTGGATTCCAGCTCAGTCACCCAGCTCAGAAACGCAGCAGCGCAGAGGCTGGGAATGCTCCGCTCCCACTCCAGCCACCCTTTGCTGTGGCGTGGCTCAGCCCTCACCTCAGCCATCAGCACCACTGCTCCCGGGGACCTCAGGGACACTCAGGGCCATCCTCGGACACTTCCCGGGAGGGTCCCGTACAAACGGGTCCCACCTCACAGGACAATGGGACATCAAACAGGTGACATGGCTTCAGCCCTGGGGACGCACATTCCTCTGGGAAGCACTCAGATTAAAATCGACAGAGGATGGGAAGTTTTGGGAATGCCATGTAAATGATCACACTTCTGTTGGAAGATTGATCCCTCTGCAACTCACAGCACCCACGGACAGAAAGTCAGTCTTGAACAGACTGGAAACACAACACATAACATCAAAAACAAGAAATCTGAAACAATCAAAGCTAAAGTTTATAAAAGTAAAACCTGTTGAGTCATTTATAATTACTCTGCCGGAGAATAAGGCAATATAAATTATTAGATCTTAATCTCTTGATTATTCAGACAGAACATCCACAGCTTGAAGTACAGAGTGCTTTTCTTTGCCAAGTACAGTTCCAACACAAGATACTACAACATTTTAAGAAATTAAAAAAGACAAACATTCTTAAAATGCTTCACATGGCAGCAGAAGTGACTATCGGAATATTGCATCTGCTTTAACCAGACTGTCCCCCATACCTTCAGACATGCAGGGCTGGATGATGGCTTGGTTATTTTGTTTCACACTGGATCATTTCCTGACTATAAGACAGACTTTGTGCCCCTGTGTGTCTAGCAAGTCCAAATTAACTCTCTCCCAGGGAGTCCTCCCTGCAGAAAACACACTTTGGGTGAGGAGCCATCAGCCTCGAGAGCAGATCAGTGGCAATTACTGCATCAGGCTGATGACACTGGGCTCAGGGAGGTACTTCATCCCATGCTGGCTCACCCAAACACCGAGTATCATCTTCCTGTGCTGTGCTGCTGACAAGGATCCCCAAGCATCTGGCACGCTTCTTCCTTTATGTCACCCCAATTCCTTTGATTTTAGCCAGGACTTTGCCAGTATTTCAAGCTGAAGAAGTTACTGGTTTATACCTAACAGCCCAACACAGGATCATACATCAGAGCTGGCAGCAGCTCTGTGTTCCTGGGCGAGATGAAACAAGACATGGTTTCTTGATACTATGCTTTTTTTTCCCTGTTCCAACTCTGCTTTTGAAATAAGGTAACTTTTAACAATTTGCCCAGCGAACTGCATTTCATAGCATGCTCTGAAAGCCAGCCAGGAAACAGATCTGCAGAGAAGGCTGGCAGTGCAACACTGAGGAAAATGCAGAGAAAACATGCAAGAAAATGAACCTGTGGTTCCCACAGCAACAGAAAAGCTGCCTCTCTGTGTATGCAGGTTAAATGATGCTCTGTGGTGTGGTGGTGTAGAATATTCTATATTCACATGAGGACAGTGATGGCCTGTCCCTGGGACTCTGGGACCTGACAATTCCAGGGCAGCTGAGCAAGGAACAGAGATAGCCAAGGAAGCACAAGGCTATGTCAGGGAAGAGAGAGTGAGTGACAAAAAAGGAGTAGAAGTATCAGGGAGCTGAGAGAATTTGGGAGAACAGAAACTACTGAAAATTTCCTTGAAAGCTAAGAGCTGCAAGTAACTCCCTCTCCTCCCTGCACTGAGTGACTGAAGAGTCTATTCCAACACACCTCTCACTGGCTGACATTGAGCATTTTCACTTTCTTCCCTTGGACTCTTCTCTTTCCTTCTTATTTAAGCATTTCTGGCCTAGTTTTCCGAGGGCTGTGCACCCACACTCCTGTGAAGGTAATGAGATTTGCAGTTTAGCAGCACATCTGAAATGCCAGACAACTGAGGGCTCCTTTTCCAAAGCGCTGTAATCCTGGAGGGAGCCTGTTTTGTAACAGCGACGTTTGAAATAGAGAGCCCCTCAGAGCCTTGGTCCTGAGGCACCTGCAGCAGCAGCTCCTGCCCTGAAGCAGGGTGCCCTCAGTGCCCCCAGCTCAGCTCCAGAGGGGATTTGGGGTGCAGAGCCAGCACCTGCACGGAGCCAGCCCCAGCCCTCCTGCTCGGGTCTGTATCCAAACAGGACTGGGCACATGAAAGAGGAACCAACACAAACCCTAAATCACACCCTCTGAAAACCTGATGTGTTACAGCTGAGATTGTTGGAACTGAAGGGAATCACCAACTGCAAGACTCCACCTGGACAAAACACTCTAAGACCTGAGCCACTCTGTGCACAGGACACACTCCAGCGCCCCCTCACAGGCAAACAGGCAATTTATTAACAGCCCCTTTGTCAAAAAAATTTTTAAAATATTAAAAACCACTTCAGAGATTATATCAGCTACTTCCAAAACCAGTTCCAAGTTGTGTGTCAAACCAAAAGGACCATTTCACACCACTTCTCAGGACATTCTACCCAAACATGGCCTCAGGAGACAAGTCCATCTAAACTGTGGTACTAAAAAAACCCACCTTATCCTTGGCATGAAATTCTGAGGCTAAAAACTTTTAATGTGCTGTGTCAGTGGTTACAGGCAATTTTCAGCAAAGGTTTATGAAACTCTGGTTTACATCTTTTTGTTTGGGCTTGCTGTCTAGCCTCAGCCCAAACAAGAGTCACCAAAAAAGGTGACTTGCACTAAGAACTCCTAACTTCCATCAGAGGAAGAACTATGGAAGACAGTTGTAGTGAGAGGAATCAGCAAGGCTGATACGCCTCAGTCTCCATTCATTCTTTATTTAAATGCTAAAAAACCACCTTCTGCAGTCCAGCAGACAGGGATCTCCTAAGTCATTCACACAATTCTCATTCTTGCTCAATTTCTGGAATTTTCCACTGGAGCCCGAAGCTCCATCTGGTGGGTGTGGACACTCACTGCAAAACTGAGCAGGAATTAACTGTTTCCTCATCAACTTCGGTTCAGTAGGAGGAGTCCCAGGCACTGTGGAATCTCTGTGCCTCAATAGGAAATGCAAAATGGTCAAATTTTGATCGCTCTGGGAACCACAACTCCTTATTTCTGTCTGACGAACAACCTGCTTCCCTAGGCTCTGCTGGGAACTCCTGGTGGGTTTTCTGATTTTGATGGCATAGGCTGAGGTATGTTAAAGAGTGCTGGGAGCTGAAGTTCAATGTTTTCTGGGGGATCTTTTCAACACACATCATAAAGGCCACATCAACTCTGGCAACCTCTACTGCATTCTGAAAAGCACTTTGAAATCATGTCTATTCTCCAGGGCATAGGAAATCCTGAATTAGAGGCACTCACAGCTCAAGAATTAGGCTTGCACACCTCCTGCCATCTTAGAGAATATCTTTTGTGACTGTTCAAGACCTCCACAGATAAATGTTTATATGCACACAACATGGGCAGTGAAATCAATATTCAATACACATCCTCAGTGTGAGAGCCAGGCTTGTTCAGGGCTATTTCGAAAAGATTTTGGTGTGAAATGCAATAAAGCCTGCACATCTTGCAGAAATTTGAAATTGAGACTGGAGATCATTGAAGCACAAAGGATATTATTTGCTTACACCATGATATCCACACTTCAATGATCAGGAAAAAAGGCTGCATGAATATGCTCTACAATTCCAAAATAATCCTCATCTAGATTGTAGTTAAGCATGAACAATCCCAGAATAAAAATAATTTCGGAAACAGAGGCATGTTTAATGAATGAGCAGTTACCATTTAAATTAAATCAAGAATCATCTTAGAATTTTCAATCCAAAGCTCACAAAAACATTTGTGTAATTAAACAAAGCAGCACAGTAGTCACTGTAAAATGTGCAAGAACAAAGCAAATAATCAATATACACGTAATTTACGATTGGATTACACTGACTGGGAAGCTGCCACCAGATTAGACTGCGAGTGAGAACGGTCCCCTGCCCTGTGTGTCATGGTCCCTGACATCAGCACTGTGTCCACAGCCAGAGCAGAGCCCTGATGCAGCCAGGAGGGGTTTGGGGCAGAGCAGCTCCTGCCCTCACCCAAACAGTGGGGCTGGGCCTGGGCCAGAGCCCGGGGCAGCAGGAAGCAGCTCCAGCCCTGCCCTGGCAGCTCCCCCATACCCACAGACAGACACACTCAGACACACAGACACACTCGGGTGTTCACAGCCAGAGCAGCCCTGCCGTGCCCCCAGCAGCGAAAGGAAAGGCACGGCGGCGTGCGAGGGGCAGCACAAACCAGCACACAAAAGAACCCACGAATACTTTCCCCAGCTCATCCCCAGCCCACCAATCCAGGCTTCCTCAGACAGCAGATCCATCAGATTCTGAAGGGATCTCGCCAACTAACTGCATCTGAGTATTCCCAGGGTAAAAATAGGCACTGAAGGAGGCTGGTGCCGCTTGTTTTCCCTCGCCCTACACTTCACACACGCGAGGCACAAACGCTGCCATTACAACCCGGGGGAAAGGCTGTAAACAAGAGCTGCACATCAGTCACCACTCCCCATTTCTTACCTCTCTCCCTTTCTGTCTAAGCACAGCTCCCAAGGGTTCCAGTCCCTGCCTACATTCCAGCGTTAGTCCACCTCAGCTACTGCTGTCTTTCTTCTGCCTCAGGAACCTTCGATAGGCAAAGGGCTTCATAGCAGCAGCAATGGGGAAACAAAACAAAACACATCATCACAAACTTGAGTTTGACTACTTAGGTGAAAAAAGCATTTTAAGACCACCACCTTGCCCCCTTGGATTTCCAGAGCTGTTTTGTCCTCTTACTGTTGCTGCTATAAAGCTGCATCACCAACAGCTTCCTCGGCCCAGCTACAATACAAGCACAGACTGGGAGCTCCAGAGTCCATCAGAGATCAGTGCACACAAGAGGGAGAATGGGGTGAAGGAAAGCCTTGGCTGAGACCTGGGCGAGGGGAGAGGAGCTGGGGCAGGGAAGGCAGGCCTGAGAGCAGGCCCTTTCCTCCACCTGAAGGACTGCAGGAGTCAGAGTGCTCCCTCGGGACAGCTGCTCACACAGTTGTTTTATTTTTCTTTCTTGTAAACTGTTTTAGATACTAGTTGAGAAGTAGATATTAAATGAAAGATTTTTGCCATGTGATCTGCATACACCTGCAGGTGTGATGTGTCCACAGGTCAACTACACAGGCCTTGGACTTGAGAGCCATCGTCAGTTTTCATCTAAATAATCTTTAATGCCACCTTAAAAAAAAAAAAAAAAAGTAAGGCTATAAATGGTGGTAACTGACTGAAAGTGACTCACTGCAGAAAAAATGGTATTTACTCCATTCTTACTCCAAACCATCAACTGTCATTCACATTCAAGAGCACTACAGTGAAATCAAAGACACTACACACAAGCTCCAGTTTGCCTTTTGACACCAGAGCTAGAGTGAGGCTCTGAACAATGCAGTTCTTGCCTTGAGGCACACGGCCCTCAGGTAGATAAATAGGAGTTACACCCTCTCGAAGAAGCCTTTATGCAAATCTGGCACACCCATCTGATTTTTAAACCAGATCCAAGTTCTTCCTGTGAGCTCAAAAGGAACAGGCCAATTTGGCCATCCTGCCTAGAAAGGCAAGGGCATTCCTCCCAAATGTGTCAGGTGAGGCAAAACAAACCTTCCACACATATGGAAAGCACAGGATTTATTTTGAATGAAACTAAATTAACATCAACAAGGGTTCTTTTTCTTCCAATGCAAAGAGACTCAGAGCAGCACCTTTCATTGTCATCTCCATCTCTTACACTATCAAGAAACACATCTCTTTTAACAGATTTATTTATGGGAGCAGGACAATCTCCACATAAAAAATTATCTTGTTACAATTATGTTCACAGAAATCATACCCTATAAATACTTATAAATCTAGGCACAGAGTAGATCTTGACTCAATGGAACAAAAAAATCGTGTCATGTTTGTTTAGATGCAGGCCAGCATAGTCAGCTGTTGCCTTTTTAAACGAGCATGTTGCATGCATCTTAAACAAAATAATCCCCCTAAATGCAGCATTATTAATATACAAACTCAGCTGAACAGTTTTAAAAAATCCCCCAATTTTGCCCATGCAGACAGAGCAGCTCCAAGGGCACCTGTGAAACAACTCACTGAGCAGCTGAGCAGTTACAGCCCCCGAGCTGTTCCCTGCCTCTCCTGGCACCCCTCCTACAGTCTGAAGGCTGGTCCTCCTCAGATCTGATACTGCTTTGTTCATTCCCAATGGAATTTTGTCTCCCTTTAACATCTCAAGTAGCGGAGCAAAGATAACTTCCCCTTCCTCAAAACAAAACCCCACAATAACCACCCCACACATTTCCCATTAAGCTGCTACATCTTATTTGCAGCCACTCAAAAGAAACACATTAACCCAGGAGCACCGTCTTTGCTTCCACAAAATCACTTGTTTCAGTTTCTTTCCTTGCATCAATCAAATCAGCTGCCATCTTAATAACAAGCTATAAAACATACATTTGAACCGTATGACTTGCGACTACTGATAAGATTCTGATAGGTTTCTGTATTCCAGGAATTCTACTGTAAACTTCAATGTTTACTTTCAGTATTTATGTTATTCCAGAGTGGTAAAGCTGGGCTGGCAATAATCACCCGTTACTCACGCTGCAGCGTGTGAGCAGCACAGCTCCCCTGCCCCAGAGCACAGCTCCCAGCGAGCCCAGGAACAGCACAGGGAGCCTGGGCGGCACCCCGAAAATGAGACTGCACTGCCACAGCTCAACCACACACTGGCAGGGACAGGGACCACTTCTGAAACGCTAACGGGCACCTGACCACCGGGAACTTCTGCCCCCCACACACAGAAAACCCGGCAAGTTCCTCCTTTTAGCCTGAGGAGCACACACACCTTCCTGGGGGCTGTGTTTGTGCAGCTGATGCTCAGCCCTGCAGGGCATGAACTTCCCAAAACAGTCAAGAAGTTCCGCTCCTGTGAGGATTTTTCATTCCTAACTGTGACATGTGTCTGTCTCATCTACAGGTAAAGGAGTCACCCTTCACCTTCCTCATCTCCTGCACATGGACAGCATCTCCCTCCCAAGGCTCAACACAAGTGAACTTACAGGCTCTTCATGGCCATACACCCTGAAGCAGAAACAGTGGTAACCTACAGAGACGCCTTCTACAAACCTGTCTGATGGACCATCGCTTCAAAACAAAAAATCCTTCTTAGTAATGGGGCACCAAAACGATATCAGTTTTCCGTGATCTCAGAGATGTCCCCTGGGAGCATCTCATGTGTACCGGACACCAAAAAGTCACTCTTGAATGCTAACTAAGAAATAACATTAATTTGAGCAAAGGGCAGCTAACCATCAAGAAACAGTACAAAAACATTTAGCTTAGTATCACTTTTGGAGAACAAGTTATTTGTTGTGTATCAAAAAGGACATCTCTGTTTAGACTGAAGTTGGAAGTATCTGCTGTAATAAGCTTCAGAAAAGGTAACCATTACATTACAACCCATCAGCATCTGGCTCAAGTCTCCTAACAACAGGGTGTTCCTCTTCTGTTGTCTCTATTAAGATTTCAGCACAGATCATCGTGGATGTCCATCTGCTGATATCAAATTACTGCCCAACATCTGCAAATGCACATCTGCAAAGGAACCAAGCTTTGGTTTGGTTTGTTATTAAAAGCAGAAAGAAAAGGCTTCTCTGTTTCTTAAGCAGACTGATCCATCTTTCTCACCTAGAAGAATGACAACTTGTGATTCTGAGCTCCCAGAGTCCTGAAGTGAAAGTTTTCCCGAGTAGGAGACCCTGCAGGAGGGAGCACTGCTGGGGCACACAGGGCTGAACTGCAGAGCAGCCAGCTAAGGTCGGTCCATGCTACCCTGACAGGTGGGAATCCTCTGCCTCCGTTACCTCACACCTCGCACCTCCAAACAGAAATAGAAAATAGCAGCAAAAATAAATAGAAACACAACTAGGAAAAGAACCCGTAACTTCAGCAAGAGAATTTCTCTACAAGGAATGCAAACCTCTTTGACACCTACCAAGCGGCTTCAATACACCCAGCAAACAACGACCATCAACACGTGGAAGCGCCCAGGTAAGGGGGCTCTGCCCTGCGGTCCCGGACAAAGCCCCTTGAGGCTCGCCCCGCACCGCGGGCTGGGGGCTGCAGCCACGTGCCCGGAGTTGGGACAGCCACCGGCACGGCGAGCCCCGGCCG
>VYZT01031204.1:0-43860 GCA_013400735.1 Pomatostomus ruficeps
AAAAATCACCCCAGGACACTCAGTAAGGCTGAGAGTTGTTTTCCTGATTGCAAATGCAATGCAAACTGCAGTGCAAACGTCTTTTTAAGTGCTTCAATTCAATCTCAAACAAGTGAGGAGAAATATCAAGGGAATGTGAGGGTGGGATCCATCTCATCTACCTTGACATACCTACATCAATGAAGTTTAGAGAGTGATTCATCTGACTAAAAGTAGATGCCTGCTTTAAAATGAGTTGACTCACTTTATGGATAATATTGACTATTTTGACTAGATCCCCATTGACCATGACTCCGCGCCTATCAGCTGCCTCTACCAGCTCTAGAACGGGAGAGAAGTTCATTGAGTTTGACTGAAGGCTAGGGATATTCCAGGACATGATCAAGTAAACTAGTAGCTAATATAGACTCTCTTCCAGTTCTCATTTTAGAGGAAATATTGATGATTCTACAGAGACATTAGCACAGCAGAAATTATACCGAGATAATATAGATAGTCATTAAATAGGCATTAATTAAAAATCGGGGAAAAAAAAAGATCTAGAGAGGAATGATTTACTTTTAAACTTCTCCATAAGTATAAAGCTGTATTTTTTACAATGTTGTTTTACACTGTGCATACACATACCAACCATATATACACCATTCATGAATATTCACTGAGAACTAACAAAGTGTTTTTATGTAATCAAGGTCCTGGCTCATTAGGAAGATTGTATGATTGATAATTTTCAGATAATATCAGACCTTAAACTATCACTTATAAAAAGATTCTGATCTTGAAATTCCAAAGCTATTCAAATAGAAATTATTTTCTCAACTATGGGGAAAGAGATTTATAAATTACTACTTTTTTTTATAGAACCATATTCTTGTGACCAGCATGTGAGTGATGCTTTTATTATATGCACTCAATATGGCATAGGTTTTGGATCATAGAACCTCTTCTAAAACAAAACTGAGGAGCCATATAATTTTTCTTACAGAGCATGATATAATTTAATTCAAGGGTTGAAAGCTGATAAATATTTTTTCCTTCCCCATAATTCTAATAAAATATAAGCCAGCGTGTGGATCTGTTAACATACCATTGAGGAAAGGAAGAAGGTCTATATTCTAACTGTTTTATCATAGAGAGAGAGGCATTATCAAACTAATCATGAAATGCTGTATTTAAGACAAAATACAAGAAACATTTTCAAGTTATCAAAAGTTAAAAATAAGGAGGATTTTTTCCTTAAAGATAAGGATTGTGATTATTCACTCGCTTATATTTGTCCTTTACCTATATCTGTGGAAGCTGCTAACAAAACTGTGAATGACTACACTAGAAGAAGGAAAAATCATATATTTCATTAAAGTATGTTTCATGTTTATTAATTTTTAGTGACACAGAAAGTTTTCTTATAAAATGTAGAGAATTTGATCAGTCATGAAGAGATAATGACTTTTTTCCCAAGCACTATGTTTAGAATGTGCATACTTATTAACAAAATACTAATGTATATTAGATTTTAATTTTATACAATCATTCTTATAATGCATAGCTATACTTCTAGCCCTGCACAACACAGACTGCAGCAACATCACCTTCTAATACAGTTTTGCTAATGCTGAAGTTAAGCGGAGTGTTTGGAAACAGAAATTAGTACCAGTTAGAAGACAACTATCATCTAACTCCAAAAAGGTGCCAAATGCAATCATGTACACTAGCTACCTACAGACAAGAATGCATTAACTATTAGCAGATAGGAAATTTACAAAGAAAAACAACAATTTAAAGTCCTGAAAACAACAGGGCCACTCCAAAACATCTGCCACTTCCTACAACCTCCAATCTCATCTCAGGACAAGAGGAAAGAAAATGTCCATCAAAGCAATCCTGATCAATCATCCTCTTAGGTCTTTCATATCTTCAGGAGAGAAGCTTTCACTCTTTGAAAACAGATCCATGCTTTTTTAAGTTGACTATTAAGAGCCAGATTCAAAAACATATTCAGACCTTAGGGTTCTTCATTGAAACTTGCAGTCTTCAAATGAAAACTCAGCTGCCATTTCTCAGTGTTGAAATCTGTAGGTGCCTCATCTTTGGCACTAGAGCTCTGAGAATAAGGGTTCAAGCAGGCCTGTAGTGGTAAATTATTGCCATTTGCTGGTCTTTGCTCCTCTCTCTGATAGACAGGTTGAAAGTGATCCCTGGAGGTCTGCTAGTTCAACTTCTCATTCAAAGCATCTCCAACTAAAGCATGTTGCTCAGTCAGGTTTTGAATATCTTCAAGGACTGAGATTCCACAATATTGACTGAAAGTCCATTCCAGCATTTGATTATATTAACAGTGAAAATGTTTTTCCTTACAAGTGAGACTCGTGGCAATGCATTCCTCCAGCCTGCCTCAGTCCCTCTGAGTAAGAGCCCTGGCCTCTGGAGTATCAACTCCTTCCCTGCAGGCTGGTATCATCCATGAATCTGCTGATAGTGCAAACTCTCCCATTAGATCAGATCATTAGGAATGAAGACACCAAACTGCATTCACCCCAGAATCTGTCCCTGAGGAGGACTGCCACTAGCAGCCAGCTGTGGGATGGACTTTGTAACGCCAATCACAACCTGTCTGTCATGTATTTCAACCAGTTTTCCATCCACCTTATAATCTGCTTATCCTGTCCATATGTCACTATTTTGACTGGTAGGATACTATCAAAAACCTTGGGAAAAGTTCTGCTAAAGTCAAGGTAAACAACATTCACTACTCTTCCCTCGTCCGCAGAACCAGTGCACCTTACAATGATCAACCAGTCAGGTTCATCAGGGGCAATTTGCCCAATGTATATTCATGCTGCCTATTTCTAATCACCTTCTTGCAGTTCATGAACTCAGAAATTGTTTCCAGGAGGAAGAATCTTCCCGGAGACTGAGGTTAGACCACTTAGCTTGTAGTTCCCTGGGTCCTCTTTGTCAGCCTTCTTGAAGATGGGCATGACATTTGCCTCTTTCTTCTGTCCATCACAGACCTCTCCTGTCACCACAGGGAAGTTGATGGGCAGCACACTCATGCTGCCATTGGCTAGATTCTGTATTTGCAGTCAGTCTAGAGTGTCCATACTGGCCTTGCAGCACATTTGCTTACCTTTCTTGACTTGGAATGGACCAATTCTGTATTTTGAGAAGGTTGTTCTTGAAGGTCAACTAGCTGTGCCAGGACAACTAACTGTCTCTCATGTGATCCTGCCCAGCAGATTCCTGAACAAGTTGAAATTTGCCCTCTGGAAGTCAAGACTGACAATTTTATTGTTTATTTTTCTTGTTTATCTCAGTATTTTAAACTGTACAAACTCAGAGTTGCAGCTAAAGCTGCCTTCAACCTCTACACCCTCAGACAGATTGTTCATGAGTAGTAAGTCCAGCCAGAGCATCTCCTATAGTTGCCTCACCAATGATCTATGTCAAGAAACTGTCATTGAATTTTCTGCACTTAATCCACACTTCAAGTGCTGACATGTTTGGAACCTGGTGTTCCATAGAACAAGGAGTTGCACTTTCACTGTTTTCACAGCAGAAACCTCACTTCACCTTCAAAAACTGAGTATCGTTATCACCTGCCATAGGGAATCTTGGGGAGAAGGCTCCTTTAGCACAGCTGTAGTGCTGAGGAATACTGTGGCTCTGATGCAAAGGACTAGTAACATATCCAAAGGATAAATGTGATAAGGAGGTCAGAAAAATGGTGCCAAGGCCTCTTGTGACAGGTGCTACCTTCATCACCTCTACCAAGGCTAGGAGTGGACAAGGAGACTGAGACATTCCCAGGTTGTTGGTGCTAGTTCTGGAGATGAGCAGAGCAGCCCTGTTCATGCTGAGTCCTATCCACTCACCAGTGTCCAAGGAACACAGAGCATACCAAGACTCATCCACGCCAAGCCTGGCATGTTTGCAGCCCTCTCCCTGTAGGCTTTTACCAGGTGCAACAGTACTGGATATGACTCCCTGATACCATATTTCACTTGCCAATGAGCTTCCTTTATAATATCATGTACCCAAGAACCCTTGATATAGTGAGGATTAGAGCTGCTTTCTTGAGGGAAGACTTCTTAGGAGAATGGCCCCATATTGATTCGGTAATGCAGAGTTTTGTCGGTTCACAGCTCCTGCTATTTAATGTGGCCATAGAATTCTGAATTTAATGATGTCTTCATAACTTTCCAAGTCTGCAATTCTGCTGTTCAAGCTCCTGAACTCTTCTTGTTCTAAAATAATGATGAATTGAACACTTATCAGAAATACACAACCTTCTGAGGTAGTTAAGGCTCCTGGTTTGCACAGGAGATGACAGGACCCAGAATTTTAAGTCATGCTAAGTGAAAAGTTGCCTTTGGAGAAAACTTTTAGAGGCATATCCACATCTTGAATGTCTAATAAATAGAAAACAACTCACTCCCTGTCTGATACTCACTGTAGAAGGCCACACCACCTCAGCACTGTCTCCAAGAGAAACTTGTATGGGGTGCTCCTTGAATCATATCCTACACAAAGGGGGAAAAGTCTCTGACTTTGAGTAATGGGGAATTGTAGGTCCTGAAGGTAACAGAGTCTCTGCCAGGAAGCATTTACATTCTTAAGCTAAGCTCTTTCAGTTACCTCCATGCACAACTTTATACAGGAATAATCCCATAATGTTATTGAAGATTTCACAAATATGCAGTTAAGGTATGTTTCTAGATTACAGGAAAATTCTCCTGAAACAGGAAAATACTCTGTGTGAAAACTAAGTTGGGCATCAGTTGAAGAGTCATGTTTAGTACATCAATTTTTAATGATTAGCTGTTTCTGATTTTTTTCTACCATTTAAAACAGATAAATCTGCAGCTATTTGGACAGAAGATAAAAAGGATTTAAAGGATTTTATGTGAAATGAAAAACTGTAATGGATGTTAACACCAATGGCTACAGTTAAAGAAAAACTGTGATGCTGCCCTCCCAATTCAGTCTTGGCAATTCTGAAGCACCTGGCTCCTTTTGTTTTACATGAAATGCTGAACTAGGGCCTGGTTTAGAAGGAAACTGCAGTAAAGCAGAGAGAAACTCTATTATAACAGCAAGTGCTTTATAGAGTGTTTCTCAGTTGCATGTGAAGCACAACTGCTGGCTAGGAGAGCATGGACTTTTAGCTAAAATATGACATTTTTGCTTTCTAAAAAGAGGGAAAAATAAGTTATCCTGTTTCTTCATTTCCATTCCTGACTTCCCAGATCTTCTGCTCTACTCACATAATAAATACAGGTTCCTTTTCATAAAGTCTTATTGTGAAAAAAGATTTTTCAATGAAGAACATGAATTTACTTAACTTTGACTACTCTGAGCTTGTCTCAAGGTCTAAACTGCACGTTTCTTCTTCATTCATATGCAGAGGCATTTGACTTGTCCTTCTGGAGCCTTCTGGGGCTTTCAAGAAATTTAAAGGTCATACCTGTACTGGGACTCTTACACAGGATTATTCATAACATAATTCTGTAGAAACCAAGCCATTAGCTGTTGAAGACAGGGAAGGTGTGAGGGTGACGATGCTGACTATTCTGGGCTCCAGACAAACGTTTTTTCATCACTGGAATGGTAAAATTTCCACTGTGAGCTGTTAGAAGAGCTACCTCTCCCCATTTTTCTAAAGCACAGTACGGATTTGATATAATTGCATGGGGGAGTTCAGTTGCTTAATTTTACTGTTTGCAACATAAAATTATAATCTGGGATTAACTGCAATTTCATTCTCCTCTCACACTTACAGGGACATCATGAATCTCCAGACAGATATTCTGTAGCTCCAGTGGCAAAGTGCTGCTGAGAGAAGGTTGATGAAGTGGAAGATGGAAAGAAGTCTAAAATGGATGAGATTTATCAGAAATTAAAACCAACGGATCTATGGGAGGGCAGCAGTAGACAAGGCAGTGTTTTGGTACTTCAGCATTCAGGTTTAATGTTGACAGAAAACATTAATCTTACCAAAATCAAGTCTGTGATATATGTCCTCTGTCTCTCATCTATATGAACACATGTAGGAAGCATAGCCACTCCTACAATATCCCTTATTTGCAAGACTTTAGATGTGGAATTTATTTCATATATGCATTTATTTGAAAACTTGTCCACATAAAAATAAAGGGTGAAAAGAAGGAATACAGGTAAAGAAAACCTAAATAGATGTGCCATGGTCCAAAAAGTCCTATATTAGATTCTTCATGAGTAGAGGAAATTTATTTCCAAATCTCAATCCTGAAAATACCCAACAGGTTCTCTTTATGGATATCCAGGCTCAACTTCCCTCCATCTCCAAGGCCTGCAGACCCCAAATTTTAGGTCTTTGGATGCAGTGCAAAATTTTGGGGCACACAGACTGAAAGCTGGCAACAAAAGGAAAATATAACATGGTTGTTATCAGCCAAAAAGCCTTTTCTAACTCATTTTTGTATCATTTATGTCCATCCCACAGGGACATGCTGCATATAAAATGAAAGTTAGTTTTCTATTTCTGTTTTCTTAAAAACACCACAAGATGACAGTTGTACCCCACTTGGCCTGAAAAAGAAATAAAGAGCACAGTTAACTATTCAGCCAGGTGCACACCTTTCAAAATGCCTGTGACAACTGGGCTAAACAAACTAGAGGAAATACTTATCAAAAGAGCCACCACTTTATTATCCTTTTAAAGAGCAACAAGGAAGTGCTATCAGCACCTAATTGTCTTGACTTCAGATTTCTTCTACTCCCTCATCAGTGATAAGATGGGGGACAATGTCCTGTCCTGCTGTTGTTATCTGAATAGTGTGGATGCTGGAGCCTTTGAAGGAAGACTAGAGGAAGGAGGAGTCCTGTCTTTCTCTGATCCTTATTTCTATATTCTCTTGCACTGATGCTGCCCTTTGCATGGTGGTAGCAAGTCCATTTAAAAGACAGCTTTTCTGTCCTGCAAATTTTCAGCTGAATTAGTCTTTATATTGCAGTACACGTGTGTGAAATGCTAAGGCCAAGGGGAAGGAAGGAAGGAAGGAAGGAAGGAAGGAAGGAAGGAAGGAAGGAAGGAAGGAAGGAAGGAAGGGGACAAAGATGTATGATATACTTCTTTTTGGATGCAGCACCAGTTTAAGCTATCTTAAAGAAACTGGAACAACTTGCTGTTACCTAACTACTAGGAGTGGTTCCAGAACTTGCCATCAGTTTTGAGCATTTAGTGCATAACTGTAGAAAGCCACTCTGCTGGAAGGCAAAGCTATTGCTAACATTCAGAAGCTAGCTAGTCAGACCACAAGTGCTACAAATTCATGAGCTACGAGCTTGGCAAGTCAACTACTGCATTAGGTTAGTGATATCATTATGTAAATTATTTACCTGCAGGTTTTCAGCATCAGGGACTTACGCAAAATCTCAATTGTTCCTATAAGGAAACAGCATTGTGAGAGACCCGTGTTGGTCAAGAGGAGATATGGATACTGTGCACACCCATTTTCATGTCTCTGAGGTGATCCCATGAAATAACTGCCTCCTTAGTTACATTACATTCCATATTTTGAGGAGATATGAGCTTTTATATCCAATAAAATAGTTAGGAGTTGTCTGTTAAGATTTTTCTTCCCCAGAGGTTTAAGGGGCTCTTAAAGAAGATGGAATATTTGTCCCCAAATAATTTTATGTATGCAGACTCTTAAGTTAATACATAATCTGGCACACAATTCAAGAGCTACTTCCTGTAGTAGCTAGTTTGTGGTAATGACATGTCATTTCTGTAGGTTGTGTAAACTGCTGGCTCTGTTTTCATACTTCAATAAAATCTGTTTGCAGAGCTTGTACTTCTCCTTTCATTACAATTAGGCAGAAGTTCAAACAACAGAACTTTATTGTTCATGCCTGTAAGTTAAATAACAACTAAAAAGTATAAAATGTTTTTAAACCAATATAATAACATGGAAAAGACTTCTAAGTTCTACTGAAATTACAGTGTACTTTCAAAACTGACTGATGTGCAAAGGAGTAACACAAGTACTATCTGCTTGCAATTCTCCCATCTGTCCACACACCCTTATTTCTTGTCTAAGTGGTACGTCATGGAGTATAGGAGAAAGAGCTTAGTATGGCTAAACACTGGGATCAAACACTATAAATGTATATACATTCAAACTGTGCCTTGTATCTCATATTCAGACAAAAAAAATGTATTTTCATGTTAACAATCTATCTTCCAACTTTACAAAAATGCTGAAAACTCATTTTTTAGAGATCAAGATACATATGAAGTACTTTAAAGTTTAAACCCTTACTAAAAGTTAATTGGCAACACTGCTGCAGAATATGAACTCAACAGGTGAGTTTCTTTGAAAGTATCTTTACTTGCCATCTTTACGTAGTGAACCGGCAGCAGTTTTGCCCAATTAATTTTGACATGAGTGAGGGATGATAAAGTGAACTGTTTATCAGTACTTAAATCCTGACTACTTTTAAACATCCATGAGATGTTTTACAGAATACTAGTACTCCAGTTTTAAGAGATGATCCAACATTTTCTGGGAAACGATGCTCAACTCCTGGACTCCAGTTTCAATAGACATACATGTATATACAAATCCCTTCTATATAGTCGAGTTCAGGTCCTAGAAGTAATGGCTGGGAGCTGTGACCTGAAGAGCTCCTGTTCTCTGGCTGATAGGTGGGGGCAGCAGCACAAAGAGCAGTGTACAAACAAGGCTGGTACAGTGCTGCATTTGATAGTTTGCGCTCCAAACGTGCCACCCAAGATAGCTGGCCTGCAGTGGCCTCTCCTCCTGCCACACCCAGGCTCCTGCACATGCCAATTTACTTCCTTTCCAAATGTTAAACTTCCCATAACTTTATTTGCATTTACAAAGCTGTGAGTTTTAATATTTACAGCTACTTCATATTTAAGATCAGCAAGCTTTACTAAGGCAGTAACAAATTAACCCAATTTGGTGATCAGTCGATTTGCTTTAGCTAATTTTAAAATTTGTTCCTAACATCCAGTGTGCAGTACTCTGGTGTGGCAATGGACAAACTCCATCAGACAGGACAGCCACTTTCAAAACACTTAGAGAGCTGCGGTGTTTCAATGTGCATGACAGCTTTTTAAAAGGCTGGTGACTGCACAGCATATGTTTTGTGGTGCAGTTTTGTCATGTACCAAGGCAGGGGGAGATGTGTTGAGCTACCTAAAAAGCCATATAAAATCCTGCCTGCCAATTTTTCCTTCAAAAATTTGCAAACATCACATCCCCTCACTTTCCATGAAAAGATGTTGAAGAATATTGAAGTTGCTTCAATGATTTGTTTGAGAAGTGCCTGTTTCTCTCCAGCTAGCACTGAATCAGTTGGAGGCATATAAAAGTCAGCTTCACTGACCTCTATACTTAGGAACCACAATTGGCCATTGAAACCAGCAAGAATGAACAAAAATCAAGTCTTTCATTCTGCATCTTCCCTAGAACCAGAAGAGCACCAAAAAGCAGACCTTTGGTGACTCTTCATTACAATAGATGTTCAGCGTATCATCCAAATACCTAGTGGATTATTTAATATAATTTTTTTTACAGAACAGTATTACTGAATTCAAGCCATAAACCACTTTATTATACAGTAATTGTACTTATGAAGATCATATACTGGAACTGGAAACTCTTTCCTCTCCCCAGCTATTGTTTTTTGTTATATTTTTTTTTTTTTGAGTGGTTTTTTGTGTTTTCCCCTCCCCTCAAGAAAGAGGCGTGTGACCATGGAGTAGCCCTTAGGTGTTCTCATCAGAAGACGCCCCAAACATTTTGTGACAATGAGATGTGGAGGGGGTAAGGAGAAATCAAGCAAACAGCTGTGTAAAGCTCTTCTATCATTCTCAGACCTAACTGAAGCCAGTAGTACCAAAGTGAGAACAAAAAACCCCTTAGCATTGTAAACACTAGCCATTCATCAGTCAGTCCATTCTTAAAGCTTAAACAAATAAATAAAAATTAAAAAGGCAGACAGTACTTACTAGGTTAAGCCTTTGTGAGTAATGAAGCCACCAGAACTTCTTGAGCAGAGATTAGCAAACTAAGTAATCTTTTGGGAATTCTCCCTCGCTATTCAGCTAGTTAACAAAACTGTTCCATTCTTTGACTGTGGTCCTGTAGCAAGCTAGGACTGGATGTGGTGATCACAGCTCTGCATAACAAAGGGATACGGTCTGGATGCTGCTGAAGACTCAGTTTGTGTACCTAACATAACTGCTTCAGCTACCCAGAGCCCTAGATCCATCTGAGGAAGCCAGAACCAAGAATCACCACTATAAGGAATATTTTTTACTACTCAGAAGTACAGGACTTGCTACCTTCCTCTCATATAGTCTCTGTACTGGACAGTGTTATTCTGAGTAATAAGCATTATACTGGAATGAGCTAAGCATATTAAAGGATAGCCGACTTTCTGTATTTGAGCCCAGTGTAAAGGTATTTTGCAACCACATCGCATATCGTGACTATAAATGCAAATAGAGCTAAACAGCTACTAGGATGTTTTCAGGGTTGAAATTCAATAGAGATTCAGGTTCTAAGACACCTTATAAGAAGAAACAATTGAAGAAATGCTGTTTTTTCCACCTTAAAAACCACCTGAGTTTAAGTTTTCCAGGTCACGTGTCTGCCTCAAGCTGATGTTTTCAAAAGAACTTTTTATCAAAAATGCACGTGTGAAACTGAGGAAGGAAAAAACCTTCAATTTTTACTCAAATACAGAAGAAAACCTCTTAATGTACTTGAAAAGGCCTTTCCTTTGAAGAGAGAATTTGAAATTTAGTGGGAGAGTAGTCTTTGAATCAGAGATATGCCTTTTGGGCAGTTTTCCTATTGGACAATGTGATAAAGCTATAAGCTTTTGAATCTGAAGCTGCATATGCACAGCAAAAAATAATAATAATGAAAAATATATTAAAAGCTAGAAGCTGGGTTTTCTGAAAAACCTGTGGCATCAGCAATGCTGCAGGTTGGTCCTTGCAGAGTTCCTCCTACCCGAAGCAGCACCAGGGACATGCAGGCTGGGGCTCTGCTGTGCTCCGTGCTCCCTCTTCTGGCATCCAGGACCGCGCCAAGAGCCAGCAGCAGCCTCGAGGGGAGGGAGGGATAGGGGATGTTGGGAGGCTACCGCAAATGCATCCTGTTGGGTACTCACCACTTCTATTTCTGTCTTTATCAGGGATTTACAGAGCAGCGAGTTTCTTGTATGGAACTGGTGGCCTCTAACAAAGTGCTTCCCATTTTCTGAGTTCCAAATTCAAGCTGTTGGAAACTAAATGCAGAAATCTACCGCAGAAGAATCTACCATATGCATGCAGTCTTCTCAGCACTGAAAGGTTCTGAGGAACAAAGCATCCCAATAACTTTGCAAGAAAGCCCTAACAATGCAGACAGGACCAGAGCATGTACCCGCAAGTTCAAGAAAAAGTCCATCACTGAATTGAACACAGCTCTAGAATCATGGCTAGCACTCCTACTGCTGAACAACCTCTACCCTCAAATAACCCGTACATTATATTCACTGAAACAGCGCTTTGATTAAATGAAAACCAACCCAATTTAGCAGCCATTCTTTTATTGAATCCCTCTATGCCTTAGCTTTCTCAGCAACAGAGTGATGATAATGCTACTAGTTCAGAATTTTGGGAACTCATTAGTATGAGCATTCAGATACTCTTCTAATGATTATTCTAGAAAAGCCTGCAGGAAAAGAAAAAAAAAATCAACATTCAGATAAACACTTAACATCATGCAGATACAGAGAAATAACTTTTCTATTTTTTAATTCAGTGAGCAGTTTCCATCTCAAACTGAAGGAGCATGCATTAAAAAAGTGATCATATAATTAAGGATTATCATAATACACATGCATGATATTACAGATGGAAAACTTAAGTAACGAGCACTGAATTCTTCAACCTTCATTTTTATATATGTTAAGGTTTGCATGTAATTAAACATAATTTTATGTTGAGATGCAAACAGAAACTATTAGACTTTTATTTAAAGTCAAGAACTCTCTGGCAGATAAAAAAAAAAACCAAACTGAATGTCTATGTTTTTTCTTCTATAAATAAGTAAATTGATCCTGAGATGAACTTGGCTGCAGCTAGTTACCTAAATATTAAAATATATATATATATATATCTTTGAAAGCTTAATTAGTGTATTTTGGCAAAAGGAGATGATTCCTTAGAACAAAAATTAAATGACATGGGCAAAGTTACACTATCAAATACATACTGTAATTTCTGTATATTACTGCAAACATGACACAAACACCTGGATTAAGGATACACAACTCCATCTTCATAACTTCTAAGCACAATTAATTCCAATGAAACACCATGAAGAGTCTGTAATAGCTTGGTAATCTCTCAAAGGAAAAACTGTGACATTATTTAATTTTCCTAAAGCAAAGCGAAGAATGAGCCTGGACTTATTAAAATAGAGGTAATAGAGGAAACACAATATTCTTAGGGTTTCATTCACAGATAGGCTTACATTACTTTTATTGTCTTATAAATCTAGCCAAACTTGTAGCATTAAAGAAAAAAATAATCTATTTTGACTTTGTAAAGTATCACTAGAGTAACTTGGTGAAGGATGAAACAAGACAGGAAGACATTTCATTTTGAGAGACCATTCTGTAAGTTCAGGCCTCTCCTGCTTATGCTGGGGAACTTACTACATGCAGTCTGTGGTGCAGCATGTGACTCAAGCCACTGGAAAGTTCGTGTTCAACAAACTGGAATAAAATACTTAGAACAATAAAGAAAGTCTAATTTCTTGATTTGTAATCAAGTGTGAATAGTATGTAACATTCCTGAATCAGCAAAAGATAGAAACAAACTTCATGGTAAATGCACCTAAGGAGATCTGTATCTGAAGTCACCTGTGACACTCCTGAAAGCACATAGAGAGGGGGTTGTAGCACTCAAAATTATCAGATTTTCCTCACTCCTTTGCTCAAGTCTACATTTTGTTTTATCTCCCTTTTTTATTCTTCAGTAGGACTGCGAGAAATTTTCCAGCTCCTTGACTGTGTTGCATTGTGGAGGGAAGAGACCTTTCCCCAGCATGTCGTTTCCCCACTCTGCATACAAGCTAGATAAGGACAAGGCTGAGCAGACTGGCTTGCATAACACGTTTGAACACAGCTAGCCCAAATACCCAGACTGCACTTTTGCCTCCTGGTAAAGGGTTGGGGACTATGCTCACTCTTCTCTGAACACTATTAAGTGCATCTCAGCCCAGAACCAGACACTGACCCTGCTCTGTGCATCAACTGCTCTTGAATGCAGCAACCCTGAGAGCCTCAGAAGCCCCAAAATCAAGAATTGATAGAAGATATAGGAGTATATATGCACTCCATTTCTGCCTTTTCCTAAGCAATTTTCATTGCTTACAAAAAGAGTTTGCAACAAGATTCTAGGTAAGACAGATCTTACATTAAGGTTCAAAATTCAGAAGTAGTAGCAGCTCAGTCTAATAAACATTTTTATAATATCAGAAGATTAACAGTCATAGATTCCCCTATGAGCTTTAAAGGCAATCATGTTTCTGCAAGCAACAGGAACTGATACTCAACTGCATTTGATAAACCTTTATAGCAAACAACTTCAAAAACTGTTTCTCATTAGCTTTTTTTTTCCTGTTATATTAGACACAACAGTAGATAAAAATTTAAATCCTATGTTTTAAGCGAGATTTTCAAATTAGGTATCACATCAGCACTTGATCAATTAAGTTTGAGGGGATTTGTTTTCCAGTTACTCCAAAAATACTTCCTTTTATCCAGGCAACACAACAGCATTCAATGCAATGCACCTATCTATCAGCAGTCTGTAAGGCCTAATCCAGGTTAAGTATATCACCAACAGATACACAGAATTGTAATTAAACAACAACAAATTTCTTCCTTTTAAAGTACATCTGTGGGTATTCATGTGTTTTCACTACTTTAAGTTACTGATTTGCTTGGGCAATTTTAACAGATTACTTAGTTTATATGTTATTTGGTCAGTATTTCTTTTATTTAAGTTTTCAGAAATGTTTTTCCAGCACATATTATATTGAAATGCATAAATTGCCACATGTATTGTCTGTCCACACATTCAGTTGCACAGACTACTTCCCGTTTCATTTATGCCTATATAAAAGTTAGGTAAGGCAACTGCTTACTCAGAGAAATTTCAACATAATTTTAGCTACTATTGACTGTCATTTGAATTGGTAAAAATATAAAGATGAGACAGTGCTACGTGACAAGGAAATATTGCTGGCAAATCTGCAATACTGAGAACTCTCCCACTAGTAGGATTTCACCACTTTGACTTCTAACAAACATCATGAAGTTATTAGGTTTGGTTTTGCTTTAAGTTAACTGGAGCTTACCCATCCAAGTATGACACCATAAATCTTAATCTACAAAAACCCTTTCAGTTTGAGCCAAACTTAATCTGATCATTTCTACATTTCTGAGCATGGTTCCTTTTTAACATTCAGAAGAACTCTCTCAGTTTTGCATCTCAATCAAACTTTCACACATTCAACCAGAAACATGAATCACACTAGTGCTATTTCAGGGAAGAGTGTACAGCTATAGTGGCAGGGGGAAGTGTGCCATACACCAGATCACACTGACACAGAGGTCATCATAAAGTAATGTAAGTAATGTGTGAGATTAAAGGTAAAGATAACTTACTAAGACTAAATACTTTTTTTTAAAAGAAAAAACTTGTACTCATCTATCTGCTGTCAGGACATTCATGACTTCTGTGCTACAGACCAACGCCTGCTAGAACAGGAAAACATTTTTTGCCATTGAGGCCCTAAACTGCATTACAGTTATGATAACTTAAAGCAGCAAACATTTTTGCCTCCAAGAAAATGATATTAATTTGATAATCTTTCTAAACTTACTGCTGAAGTATTGCCAACCCAGAGTGTTTAGAACACCTAAGTCAGGACCCACAGAAGAATTAGGATTTCAAAAGTATGGCCGTTTCAAAATCAAGTGGAAATGCATTTATGTATTTATTTTTACTTCTCCTTCAGTTGCATTTAGGGTTTTCCTGCTTTGTGTTTCATACTTCATTGCACAACTGAAAAATCATCAACTCTGAAGTGCTTGTAACTTAAGAGTTTAGATGACCATAAAATTCACTCATGCCGAGAGGTGGACCTTTGTGAAGAACAGCAAGTATTAAAAAATTACAATAAGAACATTTTTAAAAGTAAAATTTTTTAAAGTGTTTAATCAATTTACTTGGGTATTTTCAGTAGTGTTTGTGTAGCCAAATTTTCCTTCTGTTTTATTTCCTGAGTAGTAATACCATAAAGTTGAAATGAGGAAGGTGCACATCATGTTGGAAGATTTAGGAACGTAAGTGTCATAAATTATTTAAATAAACAGCTTAAGAAGGTGGGTCTTTTCAATGTAAAAGTGGTTTTAATTTTTTTTTTAAGATTATCTAACCCAAGCCTCCTGGGGTAGTTAAGGTCCAGTAACTGTATTAAAAATTGTGTACAAGTGTGCAGAAGTAGCCTGTAATGCTGTACCTCCACTTTCCCACCTTTGCTATGCTGTTTAGCATTTAATTTCATGCATAAGACCTTTCACTTTTGATTTAATGGTGTACCATTCAAGACTAGTCACTTATGGTCTATACTAAGTAGCAGAATCTTTTTAAAAAACTAGCACACTAAAATGTAATAAAGAATTTAAAATTATTATTCAGTAAGCAAGGGTAGGGCTTGCTGAGTAAACGCCCCTTGTTGAAGCGTACACTTGCCACAGCAAGTTAAGCAAACGGGGAAGTCTTTAGCCCAGCATATGCAGCTATTCCAACACTTCAGCATTTTTTATTAAATGTGGTTGAGCTACATGTTACTAAAAACTGTAAAATTTGCCTTTCTGACCCTCCCCTCTACCAGACAGTCATCCTGCAATTCTTGTGCTTATTTTTACATTGCACCTCTATTATATGCTGTCTGCAGTCTTAAGCTTGGGAATTTACTGGATTGTCTACTCCATCTAATAGGCTGCATCTTCAAAAACCATGTATATAGCACATGCACATACACACAAATAAAATAAACTTTCGTTTCTAAGGATTTACAGTTTACTGTTTAAGACAAGTAGCATACAGCTAGTGATACTAGCTACACTAATCAGAACGTAATGTTGCCGCAATTCAAGAGCAGCGCAAGCAGAAAGGGAAATGAGTGAGAATATTTAACCGACCAGAAAGCAAATGCAGAGTTAGTGGCACACTGACAAGAGCAACTGTGGCCTGCTCTCTGTAAGGCAGCAATACTGCAGATAGGTAATTAGTGCAACATTTAGTATTAAAGATGCAAGAAAAAAATTTGAAACTGCAACACAGGATACAGCTGCTAGAACAGAACATTCACTTAAGACAGCTATACTTAAAAACTCCCAACCAAGAGAGAGGCAAAAACCCCATGCAACCAGCACTGAATAATGACAATTCAGTTACTGGACCTGTCCTGTCTGTCTGCCAGAATTCCGTAACACATTTATACACTGAAATTCATTGTATACAATAACACTTATAAACAATAGAGGCTTTATTTTACAAATAAACCCAAATTGCATTGATAAATACTATACAGACCATCAATAAAAGGACTTTTTTATAAATAGCAAGATTTTTTCCTTTTCCCTACTTTTGATTTTTGACTCTTTAGTATGCAACAAGATATTTCATAATTCCTTAAAGTCAAGGTATTTTTGGTACATTTAAAAATTTTAACTTCCACCAAAACCAGGTAATTTCCTTTATTTAGTACCATTAAAAAGCATGCATATTAAGACAAATGGATCCGGGAAAAAAAGGTCTTAATGCACAAGCTATTTCTCTGCCTCTAAAAACGGAGGAGCCAGATCAACGTAAAACAAACAAAACCGGTGGTGTCATACTAGAATCAGCTTCACAACCTTATCGTAAGGGATCTCCACCTATTTCAGCTGTAAGCCGAATAACCAAGCTATAAGAACCAAGACATCGTTAATGTAAAACAGTAATTATTACCAAGCTGGCATCGCAAGATCAGAGTCCAATACAGACATTTTGTACCTTGGTGCTGGATAATGTTACTTGAAGCATCAGCCTAATAGCCGGTTTATTCATAAGGCACGCACTAAAATGAAACAAACAGTAATTAAGTGCTGACAGTGACCTAGTTAGCTACACAAGGAGCTCGATCGTCCTGTCATTCATTACAGGTTCGCCAGAATCCGACAGGAACGGTTCCGTCCGCCCGGGCGGCGCGGGAGCGGAGCGGGGCGCAGCGCCCCCAAAGCGGGCAGCCCCGGGCTCCGGCCCGGTGCCGCCAGCCGCTCCCACAGCCCCCGGCTCTCCGCAGCCCCCGGCTCTCCGGGA
The DNA here is from genome assembly GCA_013400735.1 of Pomatostomus ruficeps. Lineage (NCBI taxonomy): Eukaryota > Metazoa > Chordata > Aves > Passeriformes > Timaliidae > Pomatostomus > Pomatostomus ruficeps. The sequence goes on from VYZT01031204.1 coordinate 17,450, forward strand.
GCTGCGCCCCGGAGAGGGCAGCGCCAAGGCCGCCTGCCTTAGCCTTCGCCTTCCCCTCCCCCGCCCCGCAGCTCCGGCAGCTCCGCGCTGGGATAACGCAGCCTCTGACTCGCTCACTGCCCGCGTCCCCCTTCACCTCCCTCTCCTCCCTCCCCCAACGCGCGCGCTCGAGAGTCTCCTCTCGGCGGCGGGAGGGCGGTGAAATCTTCCGCTCTCCTCCCTCTGCGCTCCGTAACGCGAACGAGCCGCCGCCTTCTGTTCCTCAGCCTCGGCCAAGTCGGCGTTTGTTGACAGGCTCTGCCGGGCACAAAATGGGGCTGCCGCTTCCATGGGCGCCGCCATTTTGTGAGGCGCCGCCGCGCTCTCTGCAGCAGCCGCAGCCTCCGTCGCGGCGGCCGCGGCAGCCCAGGCGCGCCGGAGCGGCGGCCGGGGTCTGTGTAATGGTTGAATAAAGTGACCCCGTCTAGGGAATCCCCGGCTGACAGTTACGTAAGGGACTGTGCGCAATTGCTGTGCTTAGCATGGAAACCCACCTAGCCCTGCTACGCAACTTGCCTGTCCTCCCCTCTGCCTCCTGCTCCCCTCACAGAGCGCCCGGGCGAGCGGTGACTCACCTCTGTCGACCGCCCCTCGCGGAGGGGAGACCCCCTGCTTTTAAGGAATTTTTAAGGCATGATTAAACACCACCGCCCTCCCGTGAAGGGAGGTTTGGCTGTGAGTCTAAAAGAGCGATTTAGCCCCCCAGTCGCCTATTTTAAACCTCTCNGGGGGGGGGAGGGAGGAAGGCTCTTAATGCTACGGTGAATAAGACACTATGCATTTTATACTCTGAAATCCACACACCACCACTCAGAGAGGACAACTTTCAGTACATTATTAATTTGAAACTGAGGTGTTTCTCTGTCCTTCACCCTGCTAAACCATGAACCCAGGGCAAAGCTTACCAAGCATTATTGTATCTGTCTTTATAGTCGAGCTGAAACAGCACGCAAGTCAAAAGCAAAAAAAATATTCTTCGAGAAAAAAAATTGTTTTCTGAAGTTAGTATATGGAGTAGAAAGGAATTGCAGTTTTCCTTCTCTAAGTGCTCACTGGGGGCCATCATGTGCCATTGATTCTTAAACACAGCTCCTTACTGACTTTAGTGAGTTCTGCTTAGAAAATCCCCAACCCTGTAGGCCCGATCTAGCTTTGGATTTCAGTGTACTGGTTGTGAGGGGCAAATGCTCCTTCCGAGTCTCTTAAACTGGAGCAAGCACTCACCTGTGGCGGTTTGCATGCCAGGGAAGGACAGATGCCCTCCTGGGCACCGCTTGCTTTACCTGAGGAGCAAAGGTTGGATGGAAAGCACGCTTCACCCCATGGGCCCTTTCTTACTTCTGTTTACCCCAAGTGGCACCAAGCTCCACCATGGTCGGCATGCAGGTCTTCTCCTGGGTTCCCATGTGGAAGACACGTCAGGAGGTGAGTGTTTACAAACACTGCACACACCACAGGCAGAGGGGAAGCGGCTTGCAGTGCCACTGGGGGCTGCTGCCCATCCAGGGTGAGGGCCAAGGGCTTCCTCTTCCATTAATTTTGTGCTGCATGTTCCATTTATCAGTGTACAGAAATATATGGGCGTTTTAGACTGCATACAGCAGTACTGAGGCACTTAGATTACAGGCCATAGTATCTCAAGAGAAAGAAGGCAAAAAAAACCATTCATGGAGTGACCCTGAGCTCAGGCTCCTGCTGACAAACCTCTCTAGGGCACCTCCTGCTCGGGGGAGCGCTCGGCATTCTCCTTTGGGGAGTTTTAAACCCCTCATGCCTCGAAATGAGGCGTTCCTGCTGCCCCCCGCCCCCGCCGTGCCATCCGGGGCGACTTCCTGCCCTTGGAAACCCCTCGGCCCAGGGGACTCGGAAAGTTTTCCTAAAGTCCACATCCCAGCAGTGCCCCCTTCGGTTGTTGTTTTTTCTCCCCTTGAACTCAGGGCGTTGGGTTTAGTCCAATTAAAAAATTCGTCCCCGCTTTCCAAATCCACNCTTAGCGGCGAGAGGAGCCTATTGTTCCCCGCCAGGAACTGCTTGCTGGGGCTGTGCTGGCTTTTGCCTTTGGAGCTGCCTCCTGCAGTACCGGAACCGGCCTCCGGGGCCCGCTGTGTCGCGCTCTCGTCCAGGCAGAAGCACGGCGGCCTCAGATCTTTTTGTCTGAGCGAGAAGAGAAGTGAATCCCGCTGCCGCCGCCACCGCCGCCGCCGCCGTAGCTGTACAGTGTGTGTGTGTAAGGGAGCGAGCGAGGGAGCGAGCGAGCGAGGGAGGGAGATCGCATGGAGCCGCGGCTGTAACACACACACACTGTCAATACCTCACTCCGGCTCCCCCCCCCGCCCCACCACAACAGTAACCCAATTCATTGTGTGATCCAGCAGCACCATGTTGAGTCTCATGTGCAGGCTGGATCGGCTGGGTTTGTGGTGCTGAGAGAGGCAGCAGCCGCGGGAGGAGGAATTACTGAGAGGTGCCCCTCTCCCTCCCTGCCTCTTCGCCCGTGTGTTGTGTGGAGACAGGACTCGCAATTACCACACTCTCGGGGCTCCCTTATTCGTTTTAAACTTTTTTTTAAACAAGCCCCTCTCCATGGCTGATCCCCGGCCGAGCACGGGCACCTGGGTCTCTTAAAGACAAGGAGGAGCCGGGGATTGTTGTTGTTGTTGTCGGCCGTTTTTTTTTTTTTTTAAATTGGATTTTTTTTTTTTTTACGAGAATCTTTTTTATAACAAAAATGGCAAATTCGACGGGTAAAAACCACGCAGACCAGCGGAGAAAGGGACTCGCTTTCCTGGACGAGCTGCGGCAGTTTCACCACAGCAGAGGGTGAGGAAAATGGGGAGATGGAACGGGAGGGGGGGAGGCTTTTAAACCGACCAGATCCAACTTCCAGCCCCTTCCCTGAAGGACACGGCAGCCCCAGCGAGGGGAGAAAAGGGGGCAGAGCTGACAAGTTGTGGTGTTTTGTGTGTATCTCCTTTGGCAGGTCTCCTTTTAAGAAGATCCCCGTGGTGGGTGGGAAGGAGCTGGATCTTCACGCTCTCTATACCAGAGTCACCACTTTAGGCGGATTTGGGAAGGTGAGTGGAAGTTTTAATTTGGGTTTCCCTCCCACTAACCTCTTCCCAAAAGTCTCCTCTGACCCCCGGGGGCGGCGGGGGGAGCCGGGGTGGCCGGGAACCGTCCTATTTAAAGCCGGTTAGAGAAGGTGGGGGGTGGAAGGAGGAAGCGAGCAGACAGGCAGGTTGGTGGCTCGGCCTTGTCGGCGGAGCGATGGAGGGGGACCCGGGGGTACGGCGCGCACCCCGCTCCTGCCTCCTCCGCCTCCGCCGGACCCCCTCCCCCGTTCCCCCCTCCCGCGGGAAGGTGAGGGGGGAGCAGGGAGCTGCGGGCGGCGAGAGGAGGCTTCTTTCGGCTGTGGTGGCAGCTCTGTGCGTGTCTCTCTTGCAGAGGGAGAGACAGAGGAGAGAGTCTGAGTGCAGTTTTAGTGCAACTCAAAATTAGCGGGCATGTTTAACATCGATAATCGGCACGGAGCATGGGCTAGGGAACGATCCTCGCAGCCGGGGGGGGCCGGGCGCTGCCCTCCGAGCCCTTCCCGGGGAAAAATAACAAAAGGGGCACCCAAGACGATGTGTAATCAAATAGCCATCTTTAGGCTTCAAGGCTGGGGACAGAAATGTAGGCCTCAAAAGAAAGGCCTCTCTGTGTCTGTGGATCTGTGTTGGGGGGACCCCCCGGGCCGGCGCCCCCGCGCCCCGCAGCCCAGGGGGCGCCCCCGCCAGCACTTCCCTGCATTATTTTAAACTTCTTTGGGTTTTTAACGGACCGCGTTAGGATTTAAAAGGGGGCGACAGAGGGACTCCCGATTGGTTATTGTCCAGGCAGTAAAAACAAAAACAAACAAACCCCAAAACAATACCACCACTCCCGGCCGTTCCCCCCGAAAAAAATAATGTCTGTGTTAAAAAAACAAATGCTTTAAAAGACCCCTGAGAAGCGGGATTACTCCCGAAAGGGGAATACTACCGACTGTCAGTAAAATATATAGTCCTAAATCCCATATACATTCATGTTTGTTTCTTTTTATATATTTATCTATTTGCTTCATGGCAGCCTGTGTTTTTTTTGTGATGTTCGCTGTCAGCAACATGTTTACGTGTACGTTGTGTATCTCGGCCTGTGTGTTGTTTTTGACAGGTATCAGAGAAGAATCAGTGGGGAGAAATTGTAGAGGAGTTTAACTTTCCCAGAAGTTGTTCTAACGCTGCCTTCGCTTTAAAACAGTATTACTTGCGGTGAGTGCTATCAAGCTGTTGCAGTAGTATTTTTGAGTGCGGGGTTATATTTAGTTTTCAGTGTGTATAATAATAAAAATATCCCTACTCTTTAAAAATACCATAAAATAAAGCAGAAAAAACTTGTAATTCCTTTCTCATCTGGTGCAGTGATCAGTTAAAGGTGATTCTGTTTTGTAGTTACTTTTATTTTACATCTGCAAGCCTTAAACTTTGAAGGGATCCCAAGTACACAAACAATATATGTCAGAGGCCATTTTTTTTGATTGTTTTAGAATGATGGTACTAAAGGACTGTTACTAAGAGATCATGTTATTGTAGTTCTAGAAACTTAGGTTATTTGGAGCACTGAAATGTGTTGATATATGTAAATTTGTTTACTGCTTAGTGGGGTCAGACATTGACTAAAAATGCATCTGCAGTAAGGTAGACTGCTTTGCACAAATGATATTGTTATAAATTACTAGGAGCATATATTATTCTTTTCTATTTCAGAGTTCAAAGAGCTAAGTAATTTTTTTATTGCTTGTAAAATAGTAAATTTCTGCAGGTTTTAAGAATTAGATTGCATTCCTTGGAAATGATATAGTTTATTTTCTTGTGATACAGATTTTCATTGTAGCATGGAGTTCATATTGAGTATCTTAAATTACTGTGTGTGGTACTATTCAGTTACTAGATTACTTTTTTAAAAATTAATTTTTATTAAGTTTGGGTGATTATTCTTTGTGGGAAAATTTTTTAAATGATTGTATATGTAGTTCTAGATGCTATATATATTTCATTTAGAATAAAGTTATATGTATGTTGGTTAAGGAATGTAATTTTTTCTTAATTATAAATATGATGTTTTTTTATTGCAGTTAATGATAATACAGATGTGCAATATGTACAAAATAAGTATGGGCTTTTGGATTTCTCTTTTGGTGAGCTGAGTACACACAAGCTTTATCTGTCTCTAGTCTGGCCTTCTGAATTAGGAAATGGAGTAATTGTACAGGTGCACTTTCTATTGGTTGTCCTAGATTGACTTCCAGCTTGAAGCTGTAGAGTTCATAGCACAGTGGAGCAGTTATTGAGTTACAGTGATGTCTGGAAAACCTTAGTTAGATATTTGTAGTTACTGAAATTCTGGGGCTTTTTTAGTGGTGACATGTGATTGCTTTAAGATCCAGGTTAAGAAAAGAAACTACCATTGTTAATAGCTTTAGCAAAGTTTATTATTGGTGGCAGGCCTAGAAATTAAATGGGAAGCTTGCTTTAGGATATCCTTCCCTCTTGGTTTTTTTTTCCCTTCCTCTCCTACATAGTATTTGAGATAGTGTTGCTGAATATTTGTCACATCATAGAAAACAGTTTTTTGCTTCTTGAGTTTTTCTGTTGGACCATGTAATTTGTTACATTACTAGATTTTTCATATAATTTGCAAAATGATAGTTTCTTGGTTTTTACCCTTTTATTTCTATTTCCATATTTTGTTAGTGTTTGAATGGCCTAACTTTTTGCAGTAGAAGATTGTATGTCATTTCTGTTTTCATGTGTATTTTGAAAGCCATTATATGCTGTGACAGTTAACACAATTAATGTTAATTTAGCCTTCTAATGACTATTAATTTTTAATAAGGTATTACTTTTTAAATTAGAATCAGACATACAAAAATGTTATTTTTATTATGGGCATACTGGTATTGATGTTATTTAAAATACAGTTGTTGAATAGATATAAAACTGATAACACACAAATACTTTAAATAATTTTATTGATATGGAATTTAGGAAAAAAATGATAAATGGTTAAGACTAAGAATCTTTAAAAATGTGGTATCATAATCTCAGTGATTAGGACATTCTGAAATAAACTATCAAGGTTGTTGGTTTTGGGGTGGACTGGTTTTTAGTGGTTATTTTGGTTTTTGTTTGGTTTTGTTTCTTTTGAATTGCTGTTTTACTCACCGTTGCTTCTCACATAATTTAACTTGGATGTGAACTGTTTCCCAGCTGAGTTCACCTCCTTCCACGTGCAGTAATAAGACTGTAGGTACACATGTCTCTCTGCTAGGTTAACGTTTGTTTAGCTTTAACCTAGAAGGTGTAAGGGGGGACGATATTTGGTTCTAGGAAAAGAAAAAATGCTCTAATGATAAATTTGTTAAAAGGGTGTAGCTTGTCTTTGTTGAAGAACATAATCTGAGGTTTCTTACAAGGCTAGATTTTCATGAACAGTTGATCAATTACCCTTGGGGAAAAAAAAGTGTCTTGTGAACCTCAGGTATGACTATAATCTTGGCCTCACTACTGTAATGACTTTTCTAGCAAAGCCAGACAAATTGAGGCCTATGAACTTCTATTTCAATTTTTATCCAGTCATATGTCATGTGTACTGTAAAGTGAGGGATCTGCATGGCAGATGGAGACCTTGTTGAATGTAGAGGGATTCAGTGGTGTGCACCTACATGAATACATTGGCAGATTCGTATTTGGGATGGTTTGTGATGAAAGTGGCTTCTTTCTATGAAACAGCTGGCATAGTGTGTTGACTGAGATGAGATTTCAAGTTACATGGACCATTTGCTTGTTTTGCTGTGTTGCCAATAATAATGCCGTTATTTTTACTTAAAATGATTACCTAAACAAATTAGAAAGTTGATTTATTTGTGTGAAGTCAGTAGTCTGGTTGGCTTGATCAAACGGAATGTTTTGCAAGACAGTCATTGGTTTATGATTTTCTAGGCAGTTTTTGAGGTGTGTATTTTTGATTAAGTAACTTTTTCTTTTGACTGTTTTGAAATTTTGCTGTGTGTCTTTGGGAATGTATGTTAGGTTTCATGAAAGAAGTGAATTGTTTAAACTTGAAATACAATTCTGATAGATTTTATGATAGGTGATAGTTGAATACATGATAGCCTATCCTGTCTGCCGCTTCTCCCTTGCACTGCCCTCCCTTTTCTCTCACTGGAAAAAGTAATTTATAATACCATAATGGTTTTTGAACCATTCAAACTTAGTACCTGTGTTGCTTTGAGCTGTCTAATAGGTGAAGTAATTTATGCACTGTGGTTCTTAGTGAGCAGTCAAAAGCCACAGTGCCAATAACCATTGATAGACTGTACTTGTTAATGTAGTTCTGTAAGACTTTACAGCAACAGAGAGTGTAATTCCCGTGGATGGTAGTGCAAATTGGATGTTTCATCTCAATTGAGGTGAATTAGTAAAGCATTTTCTAAGTGCTACTCAAAAAATCATTTTGTAATGTTAATGAAAATATTTTAGTGTGGGGTAATACATGTAAACATCAGAAATATGGACATACTTTCACGTTTTTGTTGGTAAACATACAGTAGGTAAAAAGAAAGGTAACATGTTTTGTTTATCTTACTGGTTGTTTAGGTTACAGTCCTAGAAAGAATTGGGCTGATAGGACCTCATGTGTTGGTATGAGGTTCTGTTGATTTTCATGTGAGTGTAAGTGATACATTTATTTTGTTGTGGATCTTAATCTGTTTTGGGGGAGTGAGAGACCTTATAAACTTAAATGTGTGAATGAAGTATGCCTAAAAACTGAAAATAAGTTTGCTTTTTTAAAGTTATTTATCTACATTAAGATAAATGATATGAAAGAATTAGCTGTAAGGTAAAATAAGTGGAGAATTCCTGAAAGGTGTGCAGCATATGCATATTGTAAACTTTTGACAAAGGCAGTAGTAATTAGCTAATAATAGTTTAAGGTGAATAAGAATTTGCTGTTTTAAATATTGGGGAGGTAAGGGGAAGTCAAATAGAGAGGAAAGAGGTCTGTTCATAAATGAGAAGTTGCATAAAGTTATTATTAAGACAAGCCATTATGCTGAATTTCCTGAAATTCCATATATAGTAGGATGAAAAACAGTGAGCAGTTAAAAATCAGAACCATATGAAGTAGTTATTGATGACAAATAGAGGGGGTTCTTGAAAGATCTGAAGATATTTATTAGTCATTTGATCTTCAAGATGCCTCTAAGAAATTAAACAATAGTACTGATTTCTTAAATAACTAAAATAGAGGAGAAAAGAAGAAAAAAAGCATGAGCTTAAGAACTAGATAAAAGGGATTCTGTTCTTAGCAATATAATGGCAGAAATATCAGGGAAACAATAATAAGAAGCCTGGAATTTTCGGAGCAAAAATTACTTAAAGACAGGTTTTTTTGTTATTCTTGCTTAGTGTTTAAAATTAGGATCTGATACTGCAACAGCATCTGCACACAGTTCAGTGAGTATGGAGAAGTACAGGATTGGCTTGTTTGCCAGATCTGATTGCAGATTCAAGGCCCCAGTAAATGAATAGGAAGTTGTAGCTATAGTAAAATTTCACATGTTTTCTGAAATTCAAATACATCTCAAAACCTATTGTTAAGAAATTATATATGTATATAGATAGTCATCTTAATGAAAAATTGGATGAAGGACCATAAACAAAAATAGAACGAAGTATAAAGAATAGATTTGGTGAGTCACAGCATTTTTAGGTGCTAAAAGAGTATCATCAGTGCTTACATATGCACGTAGTAATACAAGTTTAGCCATTTTTGGTATATTTAGTGTCTGCCTTGCTTAACTTCATGAGAGGTTCAATAGTACACTTGTAGCATTAGCAGGCAGTGATAGAAGAGTTAAACACAGGTCAGGGCAGAAAAGAAAAAGTGATCTAAAGAAATTAGGCACATTGTTGGAAAGTACAAATGATGAGATGTAGTTTGAAAAATGCAAGCTAAAACAGTCGAGGGCCCGTAATCCAAAACAGGTATTCATTGTGAGGGAATAACCTGGAAAGCAGTATTGCTGAAAAAGGGGTAGGAGTGATACCATGGGCCTGATAATCCTGTCAGTTGTGTGCACCCAACTCCCTTTCATATGAAAGGGATATGTGCTCGCTTCTGACAGGAAGGACAGGCCCCAGTTTGCAAAATGGTATATAGACTTTGTGAAATTCAGAAGGAGTTTTGGTTGCATCCACAGTGGCATTGAGCAAACATTAGACAAGTGGGAGATGGATTTTTGTACAAGATTACGGGACTGTGTTTGGGAAACTGTTTTACTTCAGAGCCTTTGCAACAGGTGGGGTAACTTAACAGAAACTTAGAGAAGAGCAACAAAATGTTAAGAACGCTGAAGGGACTAACTGATAAAAAAAAAAGATTTGATAAATAAATACGTTTTGCTTGGCTCAATTAACAGTTTGTGTGAGAAGAGGAAATTATATTTTCCAAGCATTTTGAAGAGTCTAAATAGTTAAAAGGGAGGTAATTTTAAATAAAAGAAGAGGTTGTGTTAATGTGTGAGCTGAGATAAAACTGAAGGAGAAAATTCAGAGCAGACAGCAGCACAAACCCCCCAAGATATACTGGAATACCTTCTGCTATGAATAGTATGCCAAGCAGAGTACGGGGGAACCCCCACACCAGGAAGGCGTGGCCAGAACACCAATACATGGGCAACAGGTAGTGAGCCAGGAATGGCAGAGAAAGAGACCAGCTGACCTTACAGGTTTTGTCCATCCCTGAATAATGCCATAATGAAGGCTCTCATCTTGCATAGCTATGGACTTGACTTCATGGAATCTTTTGCACTTAATTATGTCCCAAATCCTGCAGTCACTGGCAAGACAGGAAACAAATACATGGATGGCATTTTTATGATTTCTTCTTAAAATTTTCTTTTCCCCCCCTCAAGACAAAAATCGTAATGCGTGTTTCAGTCAGATGTCTAAGGCCTTTCTTTTAATGTCTGAAGTGAATGTTTTACATAGTTGAAGGAGGAATATTGTTTTAGTTGTACTGAATCATACAGCCAACATACAATCTATTTACTGTTCCTGCAATAAAGCTTTATTTAAGGAAATTAAGTATGTTGGTTGTTAAAAATCTTAGAATGTCTCTCAATAGAAGTTACTTATTTGAATGGATGTCTTGCCAGGGTTGCTGGGAATCCACTCAAAGGAAAAGAGAAGTTTTATAATACAATATTTGCATTAGGACTCATCTGAGGCATGCAAGCAGCAGGTGAAAGGGGATATAGCTACCTTAAAATTGTGCTTTGTTAGAGTTATGTTGTGATACCAGTTTACTGTGCAGATGAGTTTGACCTCTGTCAAAGTTTCTCAGCTTTTCCTTCAGAGGATAAACTCCATTTTATTGCTGGAAAATGTAGTGAAAAATTAATGCAAGGAACATCAACATATTTTCCTGATTATTTTCTGCAAACTTTTAGTAGAAATTACCTAAATTGCTGCTGTTATGCTGAAATATATTAGTTTGTTTCGGGAGGGGTAAGCATTGTTCTTCAGTTTTAATACAGAATTCAGATTGTTTAACTTGAAAGCTTATCTGGGCAGATGTCAGAACTAATAACCTACAAAGATCAAGTTTCTGGCAACACTATAATAACTGTGGTGACTTTTAGGACTTACTGGATCTTCTGAGAATGGGTGGAAACTTTTATTTAAGACCATTTTCGGTTCTTTAACTGAAACAGTATTTAAATGAATTTATGCCTTAAAATTATTAATGTCTGTTGTAATGTGTTAGGTTTGAGTGAATGCTAAGCATATTACAACAGGGTCAAGAATGCAAGGGTATTGCTTCTTTCCTTGTGAAGTGGAATAAGCCTGGGCTAAGGAAAGTTGTTTGGTTTGGTTTTGGTTGTTTTTGTGTTTGTTTAATTTTATTCTGGAGCTCTACTAGGCTTTAATTACCTTGCTTATTTGCAGTTAAACCTCAGTAGATAAGACCTTCATACTTCTTTTTCTTTCTTTCTTTCTTAACCCTTTCCCCCCTTCTCCCAGTAGTGAAATCGAGAAATAGAATTGGTTAGTTTTTACAGATTAGGTACTAGAGGTTCACAGAGGATCAGATTTTTACTTTGAGAGTGCATATCAAATAAGAATGAAACCCAAATTACAGTAAAGCTGATTGTTTTTACAATAATGCTAGAATCCAGTTCTGACAGGAAAATTTCTTCATTTTCAGCCTTAGTTAAACTATCCATAAAAGGAGGCTACTATTACTGTCTTTTAAAATTCATCTTTAATCAATAGCTGAGAAATCCTGTTTTATTTTGAAACAGTGCTAATGTTATGTTCTTTGAATTGGAGAGCTGTAAACTAAATATGTAAGATCATGAGAATGAGCTGTTTGTGTTTTGTTTTGCTGTGTTTTGTTTTGAAATGCTTGTTCAGAGTGTCAGATTGGTGTTTCACAGCTTAACTGGGACTGCTTGGAGTAAGTGTAGTATCAGTCCACATTATTACAGGACAACACAGTTCATTGAGGGGATTGGGTATAGGCTGGAGATCCCATCACGTGATCTTGTTTCTGGTTACCAGTCTGATACATATTGATTCTGTGGCTTTAGTTAAATCATTTGCAGTCTTTTTATTCATATTTATAAAGTGGCTATACTGATGTTTGTTTACCTATCTCAAAGAGAAGTGTGAGACTGTAAGCTCTTTAATGCAGGTTTGTGTCTCTTATGCTTCTATGTCATATCTTAAATATTTGAAAATGAATATAAATAAGGAATATATGAAAAAGTAAAACTATTCATAAGGTTGTTTGCCCTCTACAGTGTTGAGAAGCAGAAAATACAGCACAGTTGAGAGGAAGAACAATCTTTATTCCTTAGGGAATAAATAAACTTGGTATACCTAAGCAGAGAAATGTTGAAATGGTTGAAAGAAAGAAGCTTATCTTAAGGAAGGATAATAAAACAGCAAGATGGTACCCAGAATAGTGAGCCTAGGCTTTGCCTGAAGTACTAGATTAGTGAGCTAGGTATCACATCTCAAATACAGTCTCCTTGGAGCAACAAGTTCAAGTCTTAAGCAGACCTGAATTACATTTTAAGCAATAAGGTAGTGAAGCTGAGTACTCCACTTTTTGTTTTCCTATCTTTAAACTGAATGTGCATACATTTATTTTAACTCCAGATAAATTCTAGCAAGGCGGCTATGCTGCAAGACAGATCACATATAATAGAGTTATAATAAAGTATAGTTTTGTTGAATGATGCACTGGAGCATGTTTGTCTGTAAGAGTGAACTGTCTTCATACTATTTTCTATTGGTGTGGGAGGAGCAACTGTTGAGATTATTAGTCTTTCAGAGTAATTTACAGTGTTACTTGTCAATCCATAGGTGCTTAAAATACATAAAAATCTTGTAAAGTAAGGCAGTCATTCTGTTTCAGAGACCTTTTCTCAGAGTTTGGTGGACTTTTGACATGGTTGCTGGAATTCAGATGGACCACACTTACGGCTGTGTGTGTTTCTCCATTGTTACATGCCGTGACGTCTGCTGGTTGGCCTCTGCCTCCCAGTCCAAAGGTTGCTATACTTCCATGATAAACCATGTGCAGAGATTCTCAGGTTTGTGAATCACCAAATCATGTGACTAACTTTGAGTAGCTCTGTTCAAGTTCTCTGAAGTGCTGTAACAAACCTGTACTACTGGAACATAATGTATTGGGGGAACATTCCATTTGGGGTACATCCCAGGGGCTTAATTAAGCTAAATGAAAATAGTTTACTCTGGGGGTAAATCTAGCATGTTTTGAGTATATTAATGATAATTATGGAGTAGGATGGATGTAGAACTATGTGTATGTGTTTGTTAGCTTTTAAAATCTATATATTAGGAGGAAACTTGTGGAAATACACTTAGGAACAGTTCCTCCCTTACTTGGTTATTTTGGTCAGGAGTGTTCATTTTCTAGTGACCTCCATGAAAGGATGTAGAATCCAGCCACTGGCCTGGTAAACAGTGCCATGTTACAGACTTGACAGATGTCCTCTGTAATCCTGGGGTGATAGTATAGTTTTGAAATGTAGATTATGGAGCTGTTTCCTGGCCACTTTTCACTCCCCAATACCATATATGATACCCCAGGAAAATGAAAGTTTCTGACAGTACATGTTCATATAATGCTACAGTTATACAGTAAATACCTGAAAAAATCAGGAATTGCCTCATGCATGTGTGAATGTGCAGATTGCAACTGTGTTTCTAGAGCATATTCTTTACAGTAGAGCCTTGTGCTCTCTGCGAGAAATGGGAATAAATTGCATGGCAGTATTAATCTGTTGCATCAATGTATACATAATTCAGACTCATCATTCAGTGTGGTAATTGATTAATCTCAATATTAGTTATTTCTAAAGAGGTTTTGAGTTTGCTTTCTGGGCATCTGTTCTCCACTGTCTTGCCTTCCATGATGTTATCCACATGGGCCAGTTGAGAAATCCTTTCTTTTGCTTGTGGACACAGGGGCATTCACTATTGCGATACTGTTTATCCTGGCTGTGGAGCTCATGGGTCTTTCTGTCTCTCATTCTCTGCTAATCATCATCTTCTCAATCTTATGATTACGAGCCGTAATTAATTTTCTGTTCCTTGTCCCCTTGATATCTGTACCCATTGGCTGCACATGGGATATTTACTGTAATCAAATGAATTTCTAATTGTAAGAAAATTGAAGGGAAAAAAAGATGTATGCAGGTAAAAGGGCAAGAGGACAAAGCACTAAATGTCAGGTGCCTAGCAACAGTAAAATACTGAATTTTACAACAAAACACTAATAGATTCTGTGGTACCTGAAAAACAAATCCTGCAGCTGTGGGCATGCAGCATTCACAGGATCCAGATGAATATATAAAGGGTATTTCACACACCTGAAAAGTGTGTTTTCAGGTACTCTGCAGGACCTAGTAAGGCATTGCAGCATTGGGTACTTCTTCTTCCAAGGTCATTTCTGTAATTCTAAGGCATAGAAATACAATTTTTTTTAGATTTTATTTTTGTTAGTGAAAAAATTGTTTCTGAGCATAGGTATGTGCAAAGGCTGACCCCTCTAGTAATACTCTGTGTAGTTGGATTTGAAGAATATACAGGGCTCTAACTACTGTACAGCTTGGAAGACTTTTAGTAAGTGGGGTTTGGTTTGGTTTTTTTTTCCCAAATGCTTCAAATTATTGTATTTCCTTCCAACTTTGTGGAACTTGTTATCCTGTTTAATGCCATGTCCTTCTCTCTTTATGTCATATGAAGTTACTTATTAGAAAGGTGTTACCTTAGTCAATGCATATGGTATCGTAGTAAAAATGTAAAAGGTTAGAAAATCAAAATACAATACTTGGTGCCAGTGATTTAATCAAGTTTAGTGTTGTTTCATTAATAGGTCCTGTAGTCAATATGCTGTTGTTAGTGAAATGTAGTTACATTCCTAGAAAGGTAGGTTTTGTTGTAGATAAATACAGGTTTTTTTCTACTTAGATTTTTATATTACCAGTATACAAATCTCATTTTTCTGTAGTAGCTTTCATTCTCCTAATAAGCAGTTTAATTGTATTGTAAACAGGATTAGTCCAGCTGCTGAAGAAAGTTCTTCTTAAGATCAAAGAAAGAGGTGACTTAAAAATGATCTATTGTTCTACCTGTAACACTAAACAAACACCAAGCTTTCCCTAAGTGTACTGATACTTTTCTGTATGGCTATTTGTGTGCCATAAATTTATGTGCCTGTTAGAAAGCAAAAATATTATACTAGTTTCATGGTGATTTGATGCTTCTGTAGGTTTGCTGTAAGAGTTCTTTGTAGACTTTTGACCATGTTGAACTGCTTCTAGATTTGCTTAGGTAGAATTCCAGCTCTTTGGAGTTGGGCTGAAATTTGTTGCATCCTGTGTCAGTCCTGCAGTGCACTTGCAAAGGTCCGGTGTGTAACACAGAATGTGCCTGCCTTAGCAAGGATAGAAAGTAAACTAGTGCAGTCAATAAAGATTATTCAAAATTTACGATACTGAAATTGCTGTAAAGAGTAGTTGTTTTCAGGAGGTCCTTCCATATAATCAAAAGTTGCAACTTCGACAGTTGTTACTTTTTTAAAGGATTTATGAAAGTTACAGGTTTTGTTCTTTATATGAGTAAACTAATTGAAGCTTGTTTTTCTTGGTGGGGGAAGTGAGCTGCATAAGTTAAGTAAGAAAAACAAAAAGCTATTACCATTATTTCTTGTTTTCAGAAACTTACCAAAGAATTTACTTACTTCTATTATGTTTTCACTGGAATAGTGTGATCCTTAGTATTGCTGATTTCTGGTATGCACAATATCAAAATAAATATGACTAAAACATTTTTTACATTGTGGAAATAATGATGGAAAGTTAGAATGTAATGTACACAAGATAAATAACATTGTTCACATATATAACATACAGTAACAATATAAATGTGTAGGATTGTGGACCTGATTGCCTTACTGGATGAATCTTCAGAAGGTGCCCAGTAAAGGATTCTGCTGTAGAAGGGCACCAGGGATAAGTGACTCCCTTTGTTTTTTCCTCAAGGTGTTTTTTGGCTCAGATGGTACGTGTTTGCTATGGTTTGTGGCTTCTGAGACTTCACGCATTTCTTGACTTAGCAGCTGCCCTTTGCAAGACGCTCATCTCCTGAGCAGGCAGCCAGCTGGTGCAGGTGTGCAACCTGGAGGATGTGAGGTGCACAGGCACTGCTGGGCTGTTGGCCTGGCAGGAGACGCACTCGGAATAGTCAGGTACCCAGGCAGAGGCATACGCCAACTCTGCTGCCAGCTGGGCCAGATAAAACGTTGCTGCTTCTCAGTCACCTGTAGGCCAAGAGAGAGGGAAGACACGCTGTTTGGAGATATTTTAGTGAGAGCAGGAGAGGAGACCTTTTGTGCATAGGCAGTTGAATTGCAAATGGAAGAAATGTGAATGTTGAATGAGCTGAGTGCATTCATGTACTGGGTCACCAGACAGGAATGGAAGTTTTGGAGAGAATGCTGTTTGGAAGGGCGGATGGGGTAGATACTGTAGAAGGAAAAGGAGGGGTTATGTAATCAAATGCTGATAAGTTACTCTTTAATAGCCAACTCCCTCACTTAAATTGTTCACTGGATATTAATTGACTTGTGGCCCAAATGCTGCTGAGTGAAGACTGTCATTTGTAAAGTACTGAGTTGCATCATCTGCTTTTCTAAAGTGAGGTTCTGATTTACTGGTACAAACCTTAGAATGTTTCTTCTGTGTCTTTGCTTGCTCTACCAGTGCTGCATGTGCAGAATTAATTTCTGTTCTGTTAGTTTATATTTTTCATTAACACTGAATTTACCTTTTTCATTTTGGTTTTAAAAAAATCTACCATCATCAGAATTACTGTTACTTTTATCTTTGTATTAAAATATCATCAAGGCATAAAATTACATATAATCAAATAAAGGATTTTATCTGTTCCTTAAGTAGCTTGCAAGGAGAAAAGTCTCATCTTGGAAAATATTTTCTCATGGGCATTGCTGCACTTAAAGCTAAGAAGGTTACTGTTGTGGAAAAGTGAGAATTTCTTCAAATGCTCTTGTCACTTTGACAAAATTAGTAATGTCTATATATACTTTATTTTATATATTGATTATATAAGAAGTGCATACATTCTATTGTATATGTATATGGAGAGAGCATATACAAGTTTGTATGTCAGCTTAAGTTTGGGACAGATTGCATAGATTTCCTGTCCCACTTCTAATGCTGCATATATGTTAAGAATGAATTTTCAAGAAGAGAAAAACATTTAGTGGAGCAAACATTCAAAATTCTAATAATATTTTTATACCTACCAACACAGTTATTTAGAGACCAAGTTTGGATCTCACAGGTGGAAGGAGGTGCAAAGTACTGTTTCTTTATGACATTTTTTGATGACCTTTCTCGATCATATGTGATACAAAGCTATTGCCTGTCCTGGTCCTTAAGCTTATGCAATTTCAGAATACAGCTTTTAAATTCAACCCTCTCTAAGCAAAATATATAAAGTGGCTATTTTTTAAAACTAGTCCAGTTACAGAATGTAAGTTGCTCTGATCAAAAGAATCAGTGAGTAGAAGGCAGGGGAATTAGTCAAAAATGTAGACAAACTGTATTTTTCATGCAACTCTGCAATTTCTACTGTATTAGACAAATACCATTCAGCTACATAGATTTTGATTCTGCTATGTTTGGAATTTCTTTGGAATTGGATTGGAATAGCTATTAATTGCTATATTTTGCTAAAGATAATGTAAATTTGTGTTTAACAATAGTGCTTATTGCCACTCTGTTTTGAGCTGACAGCCACACTGATATTTCCAGAGAATAAAAGTGACACATTATTTGAAAAGGGTACATAATCTCCTTTCTCTGCCCCTTGTCCTACCTTGGTGCATAGAGGAGGGGAAAAAGACCATAGGTCATCATTCTTGCTTGCTTATGTACATCAGAAATTATTGCTGTTATCTTGAATAGCAGCTTGTGGTATCCCTTTTCAGGCAGACAGTGCTGCTGTTGCTTGAGTGGCTGCAGTGCTGCTGGCATTGCCCCCCAGTAGTGATATGGGTGGCTAGTGATAAATGCTCTGCTTTAAGGGTTGTGGTAGTGGTGAGGGCTTGTGTTGTCTTTAATTGTAGAGATCTGCTTTCATGGAGACCTGCATCAGGGTTCCTTTGCTCCTAGAGAGACAAGCTAGCAGATTCTGGTCTTGAATTGCTTATTACTGCTGTTGTTTATTTATTCGTTTACTTTTAATCAAGTTCTGTAAGTTATTTATATGGCCTTGCAGTTAATCTTCTGTAAAGAAAGAGGCTTTTTTGTTTGCCTGTCTTTTAAATTTCTGGAGGTTGCCACTCTTACGCAGGGAAGTCCCATTATAGACTAAGCAGGAAAAACAATACAGAGAATATAGAGGAAAGGACTCCACATATTTAGACCTGTATTGATTATATATTCTTCACACCTTTTAAACTAGTTTTTACTGTAGTAGATCAAGTCTTGTCACTTAAGCAACTTTCAGGGCTTAAGAGTTTTGTTGTCTCCTTGGAGTTTTTTTAGAAATGGAGATAAATAGGGGATTTGTCATCAGTGTAATGAGAATGGTTGATTGAATTAGTAAAAACTTCAGAAAACGTTAGAGTAGTATGCAGATACAAAAAGAGGAAGAGAGAGAGATCAGAGGATATTAGTGAGTTTTAAAATGGAGGTACATGATGATGAAAGAGGTTATTTCTCTGGTACTTTCAAAAAAGCTGAGTAGGAACATTTTGTTGGGAGAGGCCCTAGAATAGGAGAGCTTTTGTAGTTACAGATTGTCATGTAGAGTGTTGTGTGCATATAGATTTTATATGCAAAAAGCATAATGATTGAGACAATACTATGTCCTGAAGGAGAGGTTAGATTATAGTAAGAAAGTAAAATAGTAGAGTTTGTAAAAGAAGAGTGATGCGAAAAGTTGTAAGTGTGGAGATGGGTTGATTTATGGAGTAGAGTGAGTGCAGAAGAGAGTGAATTATGCTTGAAAACATTTTCCTTGACCATGAGAAATTCTTGTGTAATCAAGACACCTAATCAAAGAAAATTATTAGAATAGCATAAGGTTATTTGGTAAAGGGTACGAATAGCATGGAGTTAATAATAGTTACACCAGAGATGTGTTAGTTATTGAGAGCCATATAGAATATAAAAGAGTTAAGGTTGAAAATAGAGTGTAAGAAATTGAGTGTAAATGTGGAATTGTTAGGAAATCCTGTAATGTATCATCCGTAAGGGAACAAGAGAATCGTTAGTACAGTTTTGGACCTTTTTGTCAGAGAGGGACTAGAGAGGCATTTGAAAACAAATGCTGTTAAATTAGGTGCTGCCAAGACTCAAATCCTTGATAGGTGGATCTCTCTTACTGTGGGAACTGAAATGCCAAAAAAGATGATAGATTCCAGGAGCCATCTAGCAGGATATTTGAAGCATTATTTCTATAATGTTTTATATTTATTTCCTTATAACCAAGCTAGTTGGATTTCTGGGATTTGTTTACTTGGTTGGTTATTTTGGTGTGTTGAGTTTTTTTTAAGCATTTCAAGTGGTATTTTAAAAAAAAGAGTCTGTCAGAGAACATATCAGAGTTTCAGAGTTTCTGTTCGTTCTTCTTGCTTTCTAAGTGTAATGTATTGCTCCTATGGACCTCTATTAAGTGCTGATCAGTTCAAAGACCACAGCTGTAGCTCTTGGCAATAATCCAGCTCATGCAATACAGGTAAGAACATCTCCCCTTAGAGGAAGCAGATCCCATGGAAGTGTGTTTGCTGCAGGATCATGCCAATGAAAAACAGTAGTCGCTTAATGTGACTGATGTGGTTTTATTTTTCTTACCTTTATATCTCAATCGTCACGCGTTTTTCTCATGTTCGAATGTTAGTGTGCATGTTAGTTGAGGAATCAAAAAATATACAGACTCCAACATAAAAAAAAACTAAAGAGAGAGAAATGTGTTGATCTGAGTGTGGAATAAGATCATCTGTAGGACTGATTTTTCCCTCTACACCTTTGTCTAAAAAAAATAGATAGGTGTGCTTTTTATCAGTAACACTTGAGATACAGAGCAAGTGACATCTTTCTGAGCAAGTGGTTGGTGTTCCACCCCTTTTTCTTGTGTTATATTAGTAATTTAGAATTTTAAAACTTGTTCTTAGCTGTCAGCTGCCTCTTGGGATATTCTCTGTAACACCCAACTTTTCTTCGGTAATCGATAATCGAGGTTTAAGTGCAGACAATGTGTGGAGTCACATTATGTTCCTTTTCCAGTTGCGTGTACTGTGACATGTAATTGGGAGGTCATTGATGGAGAAACACAGTCCTGTGTCTGAACTTAAACACTTACCTGAACAAACGTATCT
Organism: Pomatostomus ruficeps; assembly: GCA_013400735.1. NCBI lineage: Eukaryota > Metazoa > Chordata > Aves > Passeriformes > Timaliidae > Pomatostomus > Pomatostomus ruficeps. Next base: position 37,520 of record VYZT01031204.1, read on the forward strand.
TAATCTTAGAATACAGTACATATTCATGTTCAGTAATGCAATATAGTATGTGAAATCGACTTTCCCTACGATTGTCAAGATTTTTTGGTAAGAACACCTTACAAAGAGTGTTTGGTGAGAGGGTGTTTATTTTCCTATACTGTAGTTCTTGCCCTGAAGGTTGCAAGCTTGTTTTCACTTGAATAAAATGTGACTTACAATAAGTGTTTATTGACTCCAAACGGATTGTCAGGAGCTGCATTCTGCAGCTGTATAGAAAGTGTAATATTTCATACCTAAGAAATTTGTTTAGGTTAAAATTTTTTGGAAGTTCTGAAAAGGAAATGATGGCAGTGGAAGACTGCTTTCGCAATTGAAGAACTTCACGGTGGACTAGCTGGCACTAGGTGTTTTGTGCCTGGGAGCTTCTGTCTTAGAAGTGTGCATCCAAGAAACTTCCCTCACAGAGGAGCATTTTCTCAGCTTGGAATAGGATGCTCTAATATCTCCTGTCTCATTATGTTGAAGTGCTTTGAAAGTTTAAATTATAATTAGGAACTTCTTTTCTTCATGGTAGTAGTTATATCTTTGTGTAGATAAAACTGATATGGCAGTGTCTGGTTAATCAGGGATACCATTATACCCAAATTTTAGTAGACAGTTTTTCTCTAACCTTTCACAAGCTTGTCCTCAATCTCTTTCTTACGCATTTTTATGTATGTTTTAGCCAGATGGATTATGTGGGGTTTTTTCATATGTTAGTAAGCTTTCCCTAGAGGTACTGGTTTTCATGTATTTAGTCCTTTAGTTCAGTGCTGGAGTAAGCCGTACTCTCACAACATACAGAAAGGCAAGCAAATCTACTTTCCTTTTACTGTTCTAAAAATGAGCAATTTACTACAACATTAAGATCAATAACTGTTAGGCTTTACCTTACATAGTGACCTCAAAAATAATTAAGTTACTTCACCTGTAGTTAGAGTGGCTCAGTTTTGGGCTGGTTTTAATATTCTGTTTTTCTCATGAACACGAAGGAATCAGTTGTTCTCTTTCAGAAATAGCAAAGAAGCTTTAGTACATTTACTTTTTAATCAGACACTGTAAGGACAGTAGAAGTATCGAATTTAATAGCCAGTATAAGGCTAATGATACCTGCATAGCACTTGTGTGGAAGAATATGGAGGAATTGCAATTAAGCTTCCATATAGTATTTTTTTTACCTGTCATTTAAAGACTGGTAATGGGTTTGCCTTTTGCCTCAAATAGGTGAATAATGCTTCTTCCCATAGATTTTAAAATTGGGGATGGGATAATTCTGGGGGTGGGACAATGAATGTTGCAAGGGTTTTCTAATTTCAGGAGTTTTCAGTGTGTTGCATTTTATGTAGTGTGTGTAGTGTCGTAAATCTACCTAATAGTAATTTGATTAGTCCAAAATGTGCTTACATTGCTTTGTACATTTTGAGAACTACCAAATGCACATGATATAAAACAGATTTAATTCTGGCAAACAAATAGTTCTGAATATGAGTTTACTACAAAACATTAAGTATGTACTAAGATTTTACAACATGTTAGAACACTAGTAGTAAGATGTACAAATATTTTAAAGATATGCACAGTACTGTGATAATAAAACTCTCTCTGAAGTGAATCATGTATTATTTGCATAATTATTTGCAGATTATGGCTAGCATAACAGAATTTTATGGTAGTACAGTTTTGGTAAGTGATGTTCTTCATAAAAGGTCGGGGGAAAATACTCTCATTGGCATTTAAAGATAACGCTTAAACTCTGGAAGAATTTTGAACAATTCAAAACAATTCTATTATCTACAGTTAAAATAATCAGTTTTAATCAGGAATAATTTTTCTTTGTTCCAAAAGTGTCACAAGCACTCATTTGAGGGACAATTTGGATAATTAAAAATCAGAAGGATAAAGATTCTTTTTCTGGGTTTTTGCTTTAATTATGTATGGTTGTTGACAGATAAAAGTAGTCTTACACTTAACCTAGTAGGAAGGCTTCTGGCAGTTCTTTATGTACCTTTTCTGTTATGGTAATTTCAGACTTTTTTTATTTCCAGAACTACTTTTGGCTGTAGCAGACTACTATAGTTTGGCAAGGTCAAGGCCCTGTAGTTAGAGAAGTACGTCCTGTTCATCCCATTCTTATATTATGATTTGTCTGTATTTTAGGTAGTTAAACTGTCTTTCCATTTCCTTCTCTTTTATTTGCATTCTTTATTTTAATTTGACAACATGTCAGAGTGATAACTAAATATGAATGGCACCTATGCCATTGAAAAGAGCAAGGAATAACCTGTCCTGTAGCCAGGATGGTAAGTTCTGTTTGAGTCTCAGGAGTTGTGGTGTGGGGAAGGAGCAGTTTGGGTCTTCTGAAGACCTTCCTGTTCTGAAATTTTTGCAGTTGTGCCAGTTTCCCCTTTTCCGTATAAAAACAGGAAACAGAGCAAGTACAGCGGAAGTTTCCTATCTTTTGGCAGGGCAGAGGAGGAAGTTGTCTTCTGTCTTTCCTAACTCATCATGGGATACTAAGAGCTCATGACACTTTCTTGGGATGACTTTCTACCTCAGGCTCTAGTGCTGTTGGAAAAAGTAGTAATGCATTGCTTTGTAATTTCCTTACTTCTTTTTAGGAAATGAAGTTTAATAGGAGTTTTTGTTTAAAAGAAACAAACTTGGCTACCATGGCCCCCAAACCTTCAGAATTCAGGAGATGTCAGAATTATTTAGCTGATTTGACATTTAGATGTTTTCTTGAAATGACTCCTCACAGTTCCTAGACATGCTCTGCATTGATGTTGATATATAAGGGGGTAGAAATAGGGTCCCAGTCATCTAATTGCTTAGAAACTTCTACAAGCTACTAAGAACAGTTGGTTTTGCAGCATAATTTTAAGTAGAATATCTTTACCACCTCTTTTTCACATGATACAAAAATGAAAAATTCTTAATGAGAAGATCTGGAAAAATGGGAGAAGTTTATCTACCTTTTGTAAGCTGTTCGGTGGTATATTTTCCAAGAACCATGTTTACATGCACTGATAAAAAGATGACATTTTAAATAAAGACAGTACAAAAGACAAGTAATCTTTTTTCTTTACCATCGCCTTTAAAAAAAAGAAGAAAAAACAAAAAAACCCCACAGCACATGCTGACACTTGGGCTTTTCACAGAAGCACCATTATAGGTACTGTGAAATGGAAGAAGGCATAATACTTTCTGGAGAAGTTTTGTAAGGAAAAAAAAGTGGTGAGAATGTAATTTCTAAAATGCGTTTTATAATAAGGAATATAAAATAATGAAATCCTTGCTAGGATTTAGTCTGTTGCTTTCTTCTTATCTAATACTGCAATCCCTAATGATAGCATCACAAATGGTTCCTGTGCAGAGTATTACAAAAGCGTGATTTGGGATTACGTGTTCATATGAGAGTAGGAAAGGTAGGCATATGCAATATATTTTCACTAAACATTGGTATTGTGAGTTGATAACTTGTGGTTTAGAAACAGTGTCAAGTTGTAGCCAGTTATGGTGGTTAAATAGGTTAGTCTCAGAAATCAGAGCATTAATTATTACTTTTTCATAATGTACTTCATTTAAAAAATATAAATGGATACTAAAGGGAAGTACAGCAGCATCTAGTTAGTCTGTGTAGTAGTTTCAAACATACGGTACTTCTAAAATATAAGAGTTTCAATGTCTTTGGAAATACTACATAGTATACCCTAGTAAATAATTTTTGCTTTATACTTCAATAAGACAATGAGAATTATTTGATTTAAGGCTTCATAATGAAATTTCCATATGTAAATGGTTACCATTCAGGATGCAGCAAATTAGGTAGGTTAATTGTGATTTAAACTATTTGTTTTTTCCACACGAATGGAATATGGCAAGACAGTACTGGAAATTTATGACAGAGGAAATAAATGCAACTAATGTTTTTTTCTTTGAAGATCCAGAAATCTGTTCCTGTGTATTTTGGGAAGAATTGTTTCCATCACAATTGTCAATAATGGAACCAAATACACTCTCTGTCTAATTGTGTTGGTGTCAGATTATTGATAACATGACAAATGCTGCTTGTATGTCGTTTTCATGCTTGTCTGGTAGTGAGGCCACACCTTTAAGTCAGAGCATCCTTTAAACTTGAAACACCTGTAGAACTAGTTGTTCAATTATATTCAGTTTCCAACACTGAATGAAGTGTGGTTTTTCAATTACTTCCATTTCTCATTACGTTGTGATGTGGTTTTGAATACTGCAGGTGAGGGAAAAATAAGGAAGTTTCACAGTTGGATTTTTAAAAAATAATTTATAGTTGCTTACATGAGATAAACGAAATCAAAGATGGATATTGCCGATTCTATTTAAATATTGACATTATTGAAAGGGGAAAAATTGATCTATAGAAGACTAAACTTTAATCTATTGAATGGTACAGTATCACTGCAGCATCTGCAACTTGTGTCTTTCAGTGAACTTTATATTATGGTACATGTCATTTTTAATGGAAGTAGTGGCTAGGTACAGTTATGTTTTCTAACCACTTTTTAATTCTGATTCTTGAGAGTGTCTTAATTCAAAATATTTAATAGGCAAAAATCACTTGCTGAAGTGCCAGTTGCAAAACATGGAATGATGTTATATTAAGCAAGTGACTGCGGCATTGCTATCATAGCCATTTGCCAATGAACACTCTAAACATTCAAGAAAAATACCATGTAGTGCCTCTGAAAAGTTAACATTTTTTCCCTGAGAGTTAAAATGAAAAATTTATCTGTCTCCATAATGCTGTATCTATAAACATTAATGACTTCCTTTTCATTCTCCAAAGTGGAAGTCAGATTCCAAGAACAAACTTCAGAGCTAATCACAGGCAAAGCATTCAGACTGTGAAAATAGTGCTTTGGGGTTTGTCCTCTAGATAGATATTTTGGCTGTTCCCTAATCTGACAGAAAAGGGGTGCACCAGCTGAAATTTTAGACAGGTAAAATATTAGACCATTTAGATCCTCTAAGGAATATTACATGTAAACTAAGTGGCATTATTATTTCTGAAGTTTCCACTTATGTTTCAGACACTGGTGTTACATTTATATCCATTATTTAAGGTTAGTTTACCTAGTTTAATGTCACATTTTCTTAGAGCAAAAATAATGGCCACATAAATGTCTTGTTTGTACTTTCAGTATCAACCAAACTAATAACTGTTATGACTTACTACTGTGTACATAAATAACGCAGAGTAGTGTAGTTCCATCCGCCTAGGTATGTATAAATTAACATATATACTGAAATATCTACTAGTCTGCCTATCTTCTGACTTGTACAGGTTTCTGCCCTAGTATGTCAGCAGAGCTTGTAAAATGTTTCCTAGCACCTCTTGTCATACATGTTGTGGTGTCTTCAAACCACTCAGTCCTTTGGAAGAAGGTCAGTGAAGTTTCTGGATTTTGAGCTGGGAATACTGGCTGTGCTGGCATTGAAGTACTGTGCCAGTAGCAAAAACTTTTGCATTTGTCATATATTTGTAGATACAAAATACAACTCTTTTTTTGGGTATTTCAGCTTGCACAAATGATAAGATAAATTACTTTGAAAGGATGCAACAAATCTTTTCCTTAAAATAAGAAATTATTCGTTTTGTGAAGAAATGACTGACCGATTCTTGTCCTATGACATTTATCATTTACAACCATTCAGGCTTTTGTAACATGTGACTGACTTTAGTAATTTTTCTGGTTTTAATCAAATATGATTTTAGAAAGACATTTCATGCCGCATATGAAGTGTGTATCCAAAAGTGCAATCCCAAAGCGTGTTGCATTTGACAGTGAATGGGCTGCATACCAGCTTAGATGAGATGTTGTTTCAGGAATAAGTCACACACTTCTGATTTACTTTTCTTTTTTGAAACATCTTAAAGTATTACAGGTGAATTCATTATTAATTATAGTGGTTCAGTAATAGACTATACATGATGAAAGAGTGTTCACTACCTTAATGATTAAATATTTATAATAACCGTTGTTTATTTCTCTTACTAATCCCTACTGCAACTCCTCTGTCCCTTGGGCTCAAGAGAAAAGGTGTTACGAGATCTGTTGTGGCAGAGTGCTGCATGGCTCTGCTACCTGTATTTTGTCATGACTTTCAGTGTTGGTTACCATATTTGCAGGGGAAGATAGTTACATTGCTTCTTTAAGAATGTATGGTAATATAGAGGGGATCAGTTACGCTGTGGTAATCTACAGAAAATGCACAACTGTCTAGGCAGTTTTAGGTATCTGCCAATAATCGACAATGGAGAAAATATCTGGAAACAAATCAGG
>VYZT01031205.1:0-12112 GCA_013400735.1 Pomatostomus ruficeps
ATAAAATAAAATAAAATAAATGAATGACATATCCCTGTTCCTCCACCCACATCCACAGACCTGGAGTGAGGAGATCCAGGTTTTTTGTGGAATTTCAGCCCTTCCCAAAGCCCCTTCCCCAACATCCTGAATAAAAAAAATGCCAGCAGCATCTCCTTCCTGGCTTCCTCTCCAATTTCCAAGGAGAGGAATCCATTCCCAGCAGCCCAAGCCGTGGAAACTCCCCTTTTCCCAGGTTTTGGGGAATCCATCCCAGGGGATTTATCACCCCAAAGTGGCCACCAGCACGGGGATCGAGGCAACGGAGACAACAAAACGCGGAGTGGGAAACGGGGAAGCAGCCAGAGGAGGAGGAGAATCCTGAGGGATCCAGGAGCTCCTCCTGCCCCCCGGGGAAAAATCACCCGGAAAAAAAAGAATAAAAAAAAAAAAAATACAAGAAAAATGAAATGTTTATTCCCACCTGGGACACGAGGGACACCGCGGAGGTGACGGCGTCCCCTCGTCACCCCCGGCCTGTGCCAGGTCCTGTGCCACCCAGGGACGGGGCAGCAGCTGCAAGGGAAGGGGTCCCAGCGTGGCCGTGGCTCCGTTACCGCAGAGCTCCCTCGGATCCCGTTCCCGTTCCTCGGATCCCGTTCCTGTTCATCGGATCCCGTTCCCGTTCCTCGGACCCCTCGTGGGAACCCCCCGCGCCGGTTTCCGGTTCCCAGAGGTCTCCTCAGGAGGAGCTGAGGCTCTCCCACTGGCGGAAGATGCGGAACACCTTGCAGGACTTCTCCGAGAGGCTCTGCAGGAGACGGGACCGAGCGACGGCCGCGCGTCAGGGAACCGGCAACGGGCACCAGGGGAAAACGCAGCGAAAACCAAAAATAATCCCAAATATCCCAGCTGGACGCCGGGAGAGAGGTTTGTGCCTGGTGTTTGTGATCCCGGTTTGGCAGCTGGAGAGGGGAACGAGGAGAGTACGAGCAGGAAGCAGGAAGGGACCCCAAAATGCAGGAAAGGAACCCAAAATGAAGGAAAGGACCTAAAAATGCAGGGAGGGACCCCAAAATGAAAGAAGGGGCTCCAAAAAGCAGGAAAGGAACCCAAAATGAAAGAAGGGACCCCAAAATGAAGGAAGGGACCCCAAAATGAAGGAAGGGACCCCAAAATGCAGGAAGGGACCTAAAAATGCAGGAAGGGACCCCAAAAAGCAGGAAAGGACCCCAAAAAGCAGGAAATTACCTAAAAAATCAGAAAGGGACCCCAAAAGGCAGGAAAGAACCTCAAAAAGCAGGAAAGGACCCCAAAATGCAGGAAGGGTCCCCAAAAATTAGGAAAGGACCCTAAATGAAGGAAGGGACCTCAAAAAGCAGGAAAGGATCTAAAAAAAGCATGAGAGGACCTAAAATGAAGGAAGGGACCTCAAAATGCAGGGAGGGACCTCAAAATGAAGGAAGGGACTTAAAAAAGCAGGAAAGGACCTAGAAAAGGAGGAAGGGACCCCAAAAGGCAGGAAGGGATCCCAAAATGCAGGAAAGGACCCTAAAATGCTGGAAGGGGCCCCAAAAAGCAGGGAAGGACCTTAAAGACCACCCAGTTCCAACCCCTTCCACTAAGAAGGGACCCGCTGGGGACACAGATCACAGGAAATCCCCGGGAGAAATCCTGAATCAGGAATGCCCCTCCGAGCTCCGAGCAGAGCGGGAAGGAGGAATCCAAGGGGATGATGAGATCCAGGCAGGAGCAGCTCCACGGCCACTCGGGGCAGGAATTGTGGCCTCAGCTCTGCTCCCCTGGCTCGGAAAAGTTGAAAATCCGAGAGGCAGGGATGAGGAATCGGGATGGAGGCAGAGAGGGGCATGGAATGAAACGGCATCTCGGGAGCGGCCAGCATTTACAGCAGCCCTGGGGCACCGGGAATGCCACAGAGCTCAGGTGTCCCTGTCACCAGGCTCAGCCCAAACCAACCCCTCCGTCCCCAAATTTCCGCTGCCTCTGGTTCGGGGTGGCCGGGCTCACCGCTGGCTCTGTCTCCGGGGCGGTGTCGCAGCTCCGGGTGCCGAGGAGCCGCCTCAGCACCGCCTCCCAGCCCGGCTCGGCCTCGCCGGGCGCCTGCTCCGGCTGGCACGCGGCGTCTGCCGGGGACTCCTCGCCCTCGCCGGCGCACACCCAGGGGCACCAGTCGCGGTGCTGCGAGCTGGGGTGGAAGAAGCTCCGCAGGGACGCGTCCTGGGGAGGGGACAGAAGGGACACAACCATGGCATGGCTTAAACAACTCCAAGAAAATGTTTCTGTGGCCAAACCCCATCCGTGCCCAAATCTCCAGCCCTGAGCCAAATCCCTGGATCAGGAACCTCCTGGCAAAGAAGCTCCTCAGGGAAGAGTCCTGGGAGTGAGGAGGTGACAGAGAAGGGACACAACCGTGGCATGGCTTAAACAACTCCAAGAAAATGTTTCTGTGGCCAAACCCCATCCGTGCCCAAATCTCCAGCCCTGAGCCAAATCCCTGGATCAGGAACAGTCCTGGGAAGCGTCCTGGGAAGGGGACAGAAGGGACACAACAGTGGCACGGCTTAAACAACTCCAAGAAAACGTTTCTGTGCCCAAACTCCCGCCCTGAGGCAAACTCCTGCATCAGGAAGTGTCCTGGGAGGGAGGAGGTGACAGAGAAGGGACACAACAGTGGCATGGCTTAAACAGACCCCAAAAAAATGTTTCTGAGCCAAACCCCAGCCCTGAGCCAAATCCCTGGATGAGGAACCCCCTGCCAAAGAAGCTCCTCAGGGAAGCGTCCTGGGGAGGTGACAGAGAAGGGGCACAACCATGGGATGGCTTAAACGGACCCCGAGAAACCCTCTCTGTGCCCAAATCCCTGGATCAGGAACTGTCCTGGGAGTCAGGAGGTGACAGAGAAGGGACACAGCGGTGGCACGGCTTAAACAGACCCCAAGAAAACATTTCCATGTCCAAACCCCAGCCCAGAGCCAAATCCCTGGATCAGGAGCCGTTGTGGGAGGCGAGGAGATGGCAGAGAAGGGACACGACCATGGGATGGCTTAAACAGACCCCAAAAAAATGTTTCTGTGCCCTGAGGCAAATCCCTGGATCAGGAACTGTCCTGGGAGTCAGGAGGTGACAGAGAAGGGACACAGCGGTGGCACGGCTTAACCAGACCCCAAGAAACCCTCTCCATGCCCAAATCCCTGGATCAGGAACCCCCTTCCAAAGAAGCTCCTCAGGGAAGTGTCCTGGGAAGGTGACAGAGAAGGGAGACAGCGATGGGATAGTTTAGACAGACCCTGAGAAACCCCCTCTGTGCCCTGAGGCAAATCCCTGGATCAGGAACTGTCCTGGGAAGCGAGGAGGTGACAGAGAAGGGACACAATGGTGGCACGGCTTAACCAGACCCCAAGAAACCCTCTCTGTGCCCAAATCCCTGGATCAGGAACGGTCCTGGGAAGAGTGGAGGTGACAGAGAAGGGACACAGTGGTGGCACGGCTTAACCAGACCCCAAGAAACGCTCTCCGTGCCCAAATCCCCGGATCAGGAACCCCTGTGCCCAGCTCCCCGTGCCCCGTCCCTCACCGAGCTGCTGGAGGAGCAGAGCCGTGCCCGCTTGGCCCGGCGGGCAGGGCTTGATGGCACTTCCATGTTGTCCCCCTGGCCCATGCTCCGTGTCACCGGGCGGCTCCTCGGGGCCGGGCTGCTCACCTCCAGCTCGCCCCTCTCCATGGAGCTGGGAGAGTCCCAACCCCGCGGGCGGGACACGGCCGGGGATGGGCTCTTCTCCTGCTGCTGGGGGGAAACAGGGAATTAATGGGTGAGAAATAGGAAATTAATGAATGAATTAATTAATTATTGTCCCACGGAGGTACCTGCTCGGCTCCGGGATCCTGGCTCCGCGTCAGCATCCGGCGCGGGGAGGTGGGGACGGGCGGGCAGCGCTCGGGAGCGGCCGGGATGGTGGCACTGCCGCCGGAATCCGGCTCGGGAATCGCGGATTCCAGCTGGTGGAAGCCCCAGAGCCCCACCTTCCTCATGCAGCGCGAGCAGGTGATCACCGAGAGGTTCACCGAGCCGGTGGTGGCACTGCGGGGACAGAGCCGAGTCACGGGATCATCATGGAATCATCATGGGATCGTCATGGAATTCTCACGGAATCACCGGACGGGTTGGGATGGACACAAAGCTCATCCCTTCCCACACTTCCCACCATCCCAGGCTGCTCCAAACCCTGCCCAACCTCGCCTTGGACACTTCCAGGGATGGGAAAAGTCAGGGGAGCCCATCGGGGATGAGCCCGGGCTTGGAAAAATCCCGGAAAAAATTCCACGAAATCCCATCTGTGGTGTTGATTTAAGCGGGCTCGGTTGCGTTTTGGCTTCCCAGGAAGAGGGAAAAAGAGGGAAAACAGGAAAATAGCAAAATAAGGGAAGCAGGAGAGTCGTGAAAGAGGGAAAAATCGGAAAAGAGTGAAATAAGGAAAGCAGGAGTGTTGCAAAACAGGAAAAACCAGGAAAATAATGAAATAAAGTAAGCGGGAGAGTCATGAAAGAGGGAAAAACACAAAAATAGTGAAATAAGGGAAGCAGAAGCATGGTGAAAAAGAGGGAAAACCAGGAAAATAGTGAAATAAAGGAAGAAGGACCATAGTGAAAAAGAGGAAAAAATAGGAAAACAGTGAAATAAGGGAAATAGGAGAGTCATGAAAGAGGGAAAAACAGGAAAATACTGAAATAACAGAAGCAGGGGAAGCGTGAAAGAGGGAAAAACATGAAAATAGCGAAATAAGGGCCACTGAACATGGCACGGGAGGAACATCCCACACTCCCCCAGGCTCCCGCAGCTCTCAGGACAGCCCCGGAGCGCGAGGAACATTCCAGACCCATCCAGGCAGCCCTGCCCACCTGCAGGTCCAGCCGCAGAGCGCCAGCACGCAGGCGGGCACGTGCACCTGCAGCCTCTCCGCGGAAAACTTCCCGGGGGGCTTCTCCTCCTCGGCCCCTTTGTGCTCCAGCTCCTCCCCGACGAGCTGGAGGAGCCGGGAGATCCTTTCCTCTGTCAGGGACTGCGGAGAACGGGGATGAAATGCATCAAATTGTGTCCCAAATGGAGAAAAATCCCATTTCCAACCCCCTGGAATTGCATCAACCGGGAAAAGTCACCCAGAGCAGCGTTTTCCTGCTTCCCTCTGCCTCCCCAATCCACAGAATCTGCCCAGGCACCGCCTGGCCCCCGTTCCCACCGTGATTTTGGGAGTTTCCGGTGGTTCCCGCGCTCAGCCAGCCCTGGAGCACCCCAGGGATGGAGATTCCCTGGATCCTGCACGGCTCCCGGCTGCCCGGTGCCATCTGCTGCTCCCTGGCAGAGCCAGGCTGGGCTGGGGCTGAGAGCTTCCCACAGGGAGGCAATTCCGGGCTTTTCCCGGCTCCTCCTCGGGCTCCTTCACCTTCCCAGGGCTCTGCCCACATTCCAGGGAACCCCAAATTCCTGCCTCCAATTGTGGGGCACCCCAGCTAAAGGAGCCATCCTGGGGCTCCCACATTTCCTGGAGTGCTCGGAGATGCCAGGGAGAGCTCCCAGAGGAGTTTGTGGGATCCCAAATCACCTCTCCCAGGCACCCCAGAGCAGCCTGGACACCGGGAAAGGTCCAGGGAATGCAGCCTGGACACCGGGAAAGGTCGGATCCCAAATCCCCCCTCCCAGGCACCACAGCACAGCCTGGACACCGGGAAAGGTCCAGGGAATGCAGTCTGGACACCGGGAAAGAGCCATCCAGGGGCTCCCACATCTCCTGGAGCACTTGGAGATGCCAGGGAGAGCTCCCAGAGGAGTTTGTGGGATCCCAAATCACCTCTCCCAGGCTCCATGGGGCAGCCTGGACACCGGAAAAGGTCCAGGGAATGCAGCCTGGGCACTGGGAAAGGTCAGATCCCAAATCACCTCTCCCGGAGCAGCCTGGACACCAGGAAAGGTCGGATCCCAAATCACCTCTCCCAGGCACCCCAGAGCAGCCTGGACACCGGGAAAGGTCCAGGGAATGCAGCCTGGACACCAGGAAAGGTCGGATCCCAAATCACCTCTCCCGGGCACCCCAGAGCAGCCTGGACACCGGGAAAGGTCCAGGGAACACAGCCTGGGCACCGGGAAAGGTCGAATCCCAAATCACCCCTCCCAGGCACCACGGAGCAGCCTGGACACCGGGAAAAGCCCAGAGCGTGATCCAGACACCACAGCCAAATTCCCAGCCATTCCAAACCCCCTTTTCCAGGTTTCCACGGTGGAAACACCACACGGGGAAGTCCCACCGAGGTGGGAGCAGATCCCTCACATGGAGAGGCTGAAATTCCCGGTTTTGGCTGTGCTGGAGCCCGGAACACTGTGGATTTTGGGAGCAGGAGGGAACTCACCATGCTCTTCAGGTCTTCCGGTCTGAGGGAGGGCAGCTGCAGCTCCAGCTGGCACAGGCTCTGGAAGCGATCCAGGAAATCCTGGAGGAGAACCCTGGGCTCATCCACCAGCAGCCTGGCGAAGCGATCTGCGGAGAGGAAAAACCAGGCTCAGTCTTTCCAAATTTTCCTGATCCCACAGGCAAAGGGGGAGAGGAAAAGCTGTGTTCAGGATTCCCAAACTTTCCTGATCCCATAGGGAAAGGAAAAACCAGGCTCAGCCTTCCCAACTTTTCCTGATCCCACAGGGAAAGGAAAAGCCGTACTGGGCATTCCCAACCTTTCCTGATCCCACAGGGAAAGGAAAAGCCGTACTGGGCATTCCCAACCTTTCCTGATCCCACAGGGAAAGGAAAAGCCGTACTGGGCATTCCCAACCTTTCCTGATCCCACAGGGAAAGGAAAAGCCGTACTGGGCATTCCCAACCTTTCCTGATCCCACAGGGAAAGGAAAAGCCGTACTGGGCATTCCCAACCTTTCCTGATCCCACAGGGAAAGGGGGACAGGAAGAGCTGTACTTGGCATTCCCAAACTTTCCTGATCCCATAGGGAAAGGAAAAACCAGGCTCAGCCTTCCCAACTTTTCCTGATCCCACAGGGAAAGAGGGGAAAGAAAAACCAGGTTCAGCCTTTCCAACTTGCTGTTGGTTTCCCTTTGTGTTCCATCATTCCCACAGGGAAAAGGGGAGCGTGAGGACAGGAATGACAATGGAAAAGGGGGAAAAAATGGGAATAATGTTGGATTTTGCAGGAATCCGAGGCACCAACCTGGGCAGGGGCTGTCTGGCCAGAAGCAGAACTTCTCATGGGCCGTGCACAGCGCCTTCCTGAGCTCCTCGCAGCGCTCCTGGTCTGCGGGGAAAAACCCAGGGAAAAACTCAGGAAAAACGCAGGAATTCCTCAGGGAATGGCTGGGAAAACCAAACCAGGAGCAGGGAAAAGCCACCAGGAGTGCGAGTTTCCCTGGGATGCTGCCTCAGGGTGAAGCTTCCCTCCCTTCCTTCCCACCGGGAGGAATTCCAGGCAGCGGGAACAGCAAATGTCACCTCGGCGGTTCCACCTCCCCGGAGCCAAAATCCCTCCCTGTGGAAAAACAGCCCCCGAGCCAACAGCCCCGGGCACGGAACCCGCTGGATCCTGCCAGATTTCCCTCCTCCTGGGACGCTGCCAACCCCTGGCTGCGGGAGCCAAATCCCAGCCGTGTCTGGAAATCAAAATTCCCCAAAAAAAAAATTCAAAAAAAATAAAAATCCGACATTTAATTTCACTTATTCGCACTTTCAGAATCGAATAATTTTTTTTCCGATTGGTTTTTCCATGTTTTCTCCTCCAATCTTTGGTTATTTTAGGTTTTCCCAACCCAGGAATAACGAGGCCAAGGTTTGTTTAACAGAGATAATCCGAATAAACAGGGAATGTTGATAGCGAGTGACCCGAAAGGAAAGGCAGGAATGTGCTCCCTGCCCGCTTCCCTGTGGGATAATAAGGAATTCATTAATTAAATCTCACTCAACGTCGGGAATTATTTCTTTGCCGAGGGGATGATCCAACTCTGGAACATTCCAAGAGGTCTCCTTTCCATGGGGAAGACAGGGAACAGTGGGACAGAGTGCACTGGGAGAGGTTTCATCCCAGGATAAAAAAAGGGCATTTTTTACAGGGAGAATTCCGTAATTCCCTGAAACCATTATTCCCTGGGATCATCATTCCCTGGGATCATCATTCCTTGGAACCGTAATTCCCTGGGACTGTCATTCCCTGGGATCATCATTCCTTGCAACCATTATTTCCTGGGACCATCACTCCCTGAAACCATCATTCCCTGGAACAATAATTTCTTCAAGTCACCATTCCCTGGAACCACCACTCCTTAGGACCATTATTCCCTTAAACCGTCATTTCTTGGGACCGTCATTCCCTGAGATCATCATTCCCTGAAACCGTAATTCCTTGGAACCATTATTCCTTGGGACCAGCATTTCTTGGATCCACCATTCTTTAGGACCACCACTCCCTGGGACCATCATTCCCTGGAGCCGTCATTCCCTGAGATCATAATTCCTTGGAACCATTATTCCCCGGAACCGCCATTTCCTGGAACCAGAATCTCCTTAAATCACCATTCCCTGAAACCGTCATTCCTTAGGACCATCATTCCCTTAAATCATCATTCCCTAGAACCATCATTCCCTGGAAATGTCATTCCCTGAAACCATCATTCCCTGGGATCATCATCCTCTAAAACCACCATTCCTTGGGACCATCATTCCCTGGAATTGTCATTCTCTGAGATCGTCATTCCCAGTGACTGTTATTCCCTGAAACCATCATTTCCTTAAATCACCATTCCCTGGGATCATCATTCCCTGGGACCAGCATTCCTTGAGATCATCATTCCTTGGAACCACCATTTGCTGAAACTATTATTCCCTGAGAACCATCATTCCCCAAGACCATCATTCCCTGGAATCACTATTCTTTAGGACCATCATTCCCTGGGACCAGCATTCCCTGGAACCATCATTCCTTAAGATCATCATTCCCTGGAACCATCATTCCCTGGGATCATCATCCCCTAAAACCACCATTCCTTAGGACCATCATTCCCTGGGATCATCATTCCCCAAGACCATCATTCCCTGGAATCACTATTCCTTGGCACCATCATTCCCTGGGATCATCATTCCCTGAATCCACCATTCCCTGGAACCAGCATTCCCTGGAACCATCATTCCTTGAGATCATCATTCCCTGGAACCATCATTCCCTGGGATCATCATCCCCTAAAACCACCATTCCTTAGGACCATCATTCCCTGGGATCATCATCCCCTAAAACCACCATTCCTTAGGACCATCATTCCCTGGGATCATCATTCCCTGAATCCACCATTCCCTGGAACCAGCATTCCCTGGAACCATCATTTCCTGAGATCATAATTCCTAGGGACCATCATTCCTTAGGATCATCATTCCCTGGAACCACCATTCCCTGGGACCATCATTCCCTGAGATCAGCATTCCCTGGAACCAGCATTCCTTAGGATCACCATTCCCTGGGATCATCATCTCCTTGAATCACCATTCCCTGGAAACGTCATTCCTTGGGATGATCGTTCCCCGAAACCGTCATTCCTTGGGATCACCATTCCCTGAGATCACCATTCCTTAGGATCATCATTCCCTGGAACCACCATTCCCTGGGACCATCATTCCCTGAGATCAGCATTCCCTAGGATCACAATTCCCTGGAACCAGCATTCCTTAGGATCACCATTCCCTGAGATCACCATTCCTTAGGATCATCATTCCCTGGAACCACCATTCCCTGGGATCACCATTCCCTGGAACCAGCATTCCCTGAGACCATCATTCCCTGCAACCAGCATTCCCTGGGACTGTCATTCCCTGGAACCACAATTCCCTGTGACCACCATTCCATGAAATCACCATTCCCTGGGAGCATCATTCCCTGGAACCACCATTCCCTGGGATCACCATTCCCTGGAACCACCATTCCCTGGGATCACCCCACCATTCCCAGGCCAAAGGGGCAGAACTGAACAACCCTTAAGACCCCTCCCCACCCACCTCCCCACAACCCCACGCCCTCTCCCAGCCGGAATTCCCCCACAAACAGCACTTCCCCTCCCATTCCCTTAAGAAACATCATTTATTCCCCTCGGGCTGTTTCCAGGCACCCCAAACACCCCTGGAAACCCTGCGCATCCCGAAATCCCAAAATCCCGAATCCCAAACCCCAAAAACCCAAAACCCCAAAAATCCCAAAACCCCAAAAATCCCAAAATCCCAAAACCCCAAATCCCAAAATCCTGAAACCCCGAATCCGAAAACCCTGAAATCCCAAAACCCCAAATCCTGAAATCTGAAATCCTAAATCCCAAAATCCCAAAACCCTGAAATCCCAAATCCCAAAATCCCGAAACCCCAAAACCCCAAATCCCAAAATCCCGAAATCCCAAAACCCCAAATCCTGAATCCCAAAACCCCAAATCCCAAAACCCCAAAACCCCAAACACCCAAACCCCAAAGGGCACTCACAGGAGCGGAGGTCGCGGGCGAGCTGCAGGCTGGCGCACAGGAAGGCCTGGCAGCTGGCGCAGCGCAGCAGGTCGCACTCCACGCTCACCCAGCCGTAGCGGGCACACACCAGCGGCGACAGCGCCCGCGGCTTCCCCGCCCACCGCAGCGGGTGCCGCCGTCAAGGAGAAAAACCCCAAAAGAAATCCCAAAAGAAATCCCAAAAGAAATCCCAAAAGAATCCCAAAAGAATCCCAAAAGAAATCCCAAAAGAAACCCCAAAAGAAACCCCAAAAGAAATCCCAAAAGAAATCCCTAAAGAAATCCCAAAAGAAACCCCAAAAGAAACCCCAAAAAGAGTCTCAAAAAAAATTCCGCCCCCGCAAAAATTCCCCCATTTTAGGAAAATTGTGGGTTTTATGAAAAACGTGGATTTTAGGCTGGAATTTTAGGAAAAGGCTGGGATTTTAGGGAAAGGATGGAATTTTAGGAAAATTGTGAATTTTAGGGAAAGGCTGGGATTTTAGAGAGAGTTTGGGATTTTAGGAAAAGCCTGGATTTTAGGAAAAGCCTGGGATTTTAGGAAAAAGCTAGGATTCTATGAAACTTATGAATTTTAGTAAAAGGCTGAGATTTTAGGAAGAAACTGGGATTTTAGGAAAATTGTGGATTTTAGGAGAAGGTTGGGATTTCAGGAAAAAGCTGAGATTTTAGGAAAATTGTAGATTTTAGAAAAAGGCTGGGATTTTAGGAGAAAGCTGGGATTTTACGAAAAGTATTTTAGGAAAAAGTGGATTTTAGGGAAAGGAGGGGATTTTAGGGAAATTGTGGATTTCAGGAAAAAGCTGGGATTTTAGGGAAAAGTTTGAATTTTAGGAAAAGTTTGGATTTTAGGGTTGGATGAAGGACCCCGTGGATGCCGGAATTCCCAAAGGATATGGTGAAGGTTTGCACGCGGCTGAAATAGGATTCCCTGCTGGCCGACTCCAGGGAAAGATTTTCCAGCTGGGAATTCCCGTTGGCTGCTCCCGACCAGTCCGAGGGCTCCTTCCTGAAAAAAGGGAAAATTCCGGAATTTTCCGTGGATTAAAAAATCCCCGGAGTGTTCCCGACCCCGCCTCCCTCGGGCTGATCCCGACAAGGGCCTGCTCCAGAGCTCCTCATTCCCGAACTTTCATTAATTCCCAATAAAGTAATGAACAAATAAAATTCCAATTCCCCCAGTGCCCTCCCAGTGCTCCCAGTTCATCCCAGTGCCCTTTCAGTGCCCTCCCAGTGTCTCCAGTTCTCCCTCCCAGTGTCCCCAGATCCCTCCCAGTGCTCTCCCAGTGCTCCCAGTTTGATCCCAGTGCCCCCAGTACCCCCTCCCAGTGCCCTCCCAGTCGCTCCCAGTCCATCCCAGTGCTTTCAGTTCCCCCTCCCAATCCCCCCTCCCAGTTCCCCCTCCCAGTGTCCCCAGTGCCCTTCCAGTGCCCTCCCAGTGCCCACAGTTTGATCCCAGTGCTCCCAGTTCCCCCTCCCAGTGCCCCCAGTATCCTCCCAGTGTGCCCAGTGCACCCAGTGTCCCCAGTCCCCTCCCAGTGCCCTCCAAGTACCCCCCGCTCCCCCTCCCAGTGCCCCCAGCATCCTCCCA